>JAKUCM010003474.1:0-94421 GCA_023374145.1 Lepidium sativum
GAGAGAGAGAGAGTTCAGGGTGATGATGATATGATCGACGATAATGATATAATCCTAGTTTTAAATCATGTTTAGTACAATTAGGACGGTAGACCACCTCCAATGGGGAAGAGTGTCTACATAATAAATTAATAATACTTTTTGTAAGAATTTAATTTTTGTTTAAATTTTAATTGTTTAAAATGAATTATCTAATGAAAATCTGACATTTGGCAAGAGACATGTTCTAAAGTTTTTATTTAAGGACGGTTTCTCTCCTTCTTACCTACTTTTATTTATTTATATTTATTTTTATTTTAATAATATTTAGAACTATAGTTAAGGATCTCCCATTGGAAGTGCTCTTAGAAATTTAAGTCTCGAACTATTATTTTGAGATATATAAATTTAGAACATTTATTTCAGCGAAAACTAAATTTTTAACTTTGTTATCGGTATATATATATGTATATATAGATGTCTAATGGTTGGTTGATGATTTTGAAAGAGTTATTTTTTTTGTTTTTCAGTCACATTTTCATCCATTCAAATTTTTTAAAAAAACTAGCTTTTTATTGTTTCAAAATCAGTTTTTGGATAATCAAAATTTCTTTTCTTAAGAAGTAAAAACTGGATTTTAATTTGGTGTACGTCTAGTAGTATGCATGATAGTTTTCGTGGAAAATCAATTATTTCAAAATATTGTTCGTATAACGAATCGAGTAAAAGCTAGCATTGTAATTATTTCAATCATATTTTGATTATGTATTAATGTTAATCATATGTATATTAGTATATGAGTAATGAATATCAATCATAATCCGAATTTGTGTGCAGCTAAACCGAACCAAACCGGATTTGGTTTCGGTAGA
Source organism: Lepidium sativum (assembly GCA_023374145.1). Lineage (NCBI taxonomy): Eukaryota > Viridiplantae > Streptophyta > Magnoliopsida > Brassicales > Brassicaceae > Lepidium > Lepidium sativum. Next base: position 852 of record JAKUCM010003474.1, read on the forward strand.
AGTTCCCAAACCTAAAATTAGTTACATCAATGTAACAAAGAATGTTCTCTTATTGGGAAAAACACTACAAAATTCGATTTAAATATTATAGAACTTTAGAGCAACATTATTGGAGAGTTTTTATTAGAGTTTTTTAAAATATTATTAAATGATTATATATGAGAAAATGTGAGTTAAGAAATGTATTTAATAAAATAATAAATTAAGTTAAGAAATCCATTAAAAAATTTCTTAAATAAAAAAATTTCATAAAATTTCTTAAAAGTTTCTTAAATTTTTAATAATAAAATAAGTTAAGAAACTTTAAAAAGTCTTGATAATGGTGGTCTTAGAGCATTCCTAATGAGGAGCTTTTTTTATGGGTTTTAAATTATAAAAATAAAATAAAAATAAGATGAGAGAGGTGAGAGAAGATTCCTATTTGACTTTCTAAGACCATGTGCAATGGTAGATACCCAATTGGATATCTAAACCAATTTTATAATATTAAAACTAATTAAGATATGTATCTTATGTATCCTATTTAAGATATGTATCTCTCTTTCATTACTCAAAATCTGATTAAACAAATATAAACAAACAAATAAGATACGCTTGTTTTAGACGTTGCACATGCTCTAAGAGTCTCTCATGACAAATGTCATATTTTAAATGATCAACTTTTAGAGAAATAAAACAAATTTAATTATCAAAATCAAATAAATAAAATATTAATATTTTTTAAAGAGACTAATGTGATCTCTTACCATTAGAGATCGTCTTAGAACTCATTATACAAATTTTTAGAATTGAACTCCATGCATAAAATTTATGTGCAAAAATACATGTTTGTTAACAATTGGATCAATAATATTATATCTACGTCTCAAATGCATCTTTAAAATTGTAGACAATATCATTATTATTGTTATTTAGAGATTACATGGATCCTTAGAATCAAATTTCATGCAAAAAGTAAGTAACCAGTTGAACAAAAAGATATTCTAATGCAAAAAGAGATATCTAACGACATATTTTAACTAATTAAAATTTGAAAATATGTAAACCAAAAAATGGTACATTTCCTTTTGGCTAGGTATATCCAATCTATCCGTTTCTCAACACATTAGTTAATGAATAATATGTCCGATCTACTCTTCAATTACAAGTACGATTATATCTAAGTTATAGCGTGAATTCTGATTGTTTTTTCAAAAATCCGTGTTTATTTAGGTTTTAAATATTGTTTACAAATTTTTTTAAGAATACGAATACCCAATCTGAAATCAACCAGAATTAGAAGAACCAAATCCGACGAAATACTATAATAGGTCTTAAATCTAGGTATTTAAAAAACGGAACCAAATCCGAACTTGCATCAAATCAAGAACCAAATATATTAAATTTTTATATTTTGAAACTTTATATAAAAATACACGAACTCGAACTCGATCTATACTGAACCGAATTTTGTCCGAAAAATAATATAGATCTTAAATCAAAACTCAAAAGAACTAAAACACCGTATTGAAGGAACTAAACGCGACAAAATTCCAAAATGAGTCCTAAATATATGTACCCAGAAAACTAATTCCAAACCTGAACATGAAACAAATCAATAATCGAATTTATACCCGATATATTTTTATTAAATTTTAGTTTTTTATTTTTAATTAAATCATTATTAATTTTATATGTTTATATAAAAAATTATCACAAAACCCGCAAAATTTATTTTATTTTTAAATTCATATTTTTAGGTTCTTAAACTCGTGTTGTTATTTTGGAATATTGTTTTAAAGGCCTAAAACCTGAACCAAAATCGACATGATTAGAAGAATCAGAACCGAATCGAGACTGAGAAAATATCTAAATGAGTATAAAATCTATATATCTGGAAATTGAACCCAAACTCGAACCGGATTCCAATAATTATCCGAAATTGTAACTGATATAATTTTTTTGGTTAAATTTTAGGTTTTAGATTTTTTTGTATTAAATATTTATTAATTTAAAAAATTTTATATGAAAAATTTGTAACAAAATCCATCTTAATCCTAGTTTTAAAAGTAATTATGAACTTTAAGTTAATTTTATTTTATAGTTTAAAAACATGGTTAAAATGATAAATTTAATTTATTATATAATGAAAATATGTCCAATCGACTCTTTTGTTATTAATAAATGACAAAGAAATATGTACAATTTCCTTGGTAATTTGTTTAGCCAGATCTGATTTTCTAAATACATTGTGATGTGCTAATCTATAATGTTTGTGGTTGCGTAGGACGATAGCTTCAGGCACTATACCTGACCCAGGTTCATTGGTTGGGAACGGTACAACAGTTCTTGACGTACCGGTTAAGGTGGCTTATAGCATAGCGGTTAGTCTGATGAAGGACGCTACGGATTGGGACATTGACTATCAACTAGACATTGGACTTACCATAGATATTCCTGTTGTTGGTGATATTACTATTCCTGTCTCTACTACGGGTGAGGTCAAGCTCCCTTCCCTTCGCGACTTCTTTTAATTCATTACAACTTCATATGTATTTTCTTTTGGTTAAAATATGATTTTCAATAATGTACGATCCATAATCATAGAGGATCGGAAATTTCAGTACTGAGATTGTTAAAGATATGTGATTTGTTATGTGTTATTCTGTGGTGTGAGTTCTATATTTTTAGTTAGTTGTATGCAAATAAAATTATGTTTCTTGTAGAGGTTAATGTAAACCAGCCACATAGTGTGGTCTAAGTAAAGAACACTACAAAGTGCGAGATTTTCGGATTCCAAAAGTCACGAATTCGAGTATCAATCAACAGTTGGATGATGACTATCATATATAACTTCCTCTTAACATTCAAGTCTAAGGACCACAATATCTTGTTTGTTTTATAAGAAAATCACTACCCAACTTTATATTCCACAATTGCTTGATTAATGTAAGTATTGATTTATATGTATTGTGGTTGTCAATTGGATCAAGAAGATTTTATCGATAACTCAGATCCAACATCATTTTTAAAATTTTTTATTCATATTCAGTAGGGTAGAGTCAAACTTCCAATACCTAAACCATTAGTTCTGACATATATTTACTAAACTGATGAGAATATCTCAGTTATATCTATTCTAATAATTTGAAGGAAAGTATCCTTTTTTAAATAGTTAAAGATTTACATGCATTTTCTACTCGAATTCGATTCTAATAATCATGCGATATTATTTGGGATTTAGAAACATTTGAGTTACGATTTGAGATTTATAAATCCAATTGCCAGAAGAAAAAAAAACATGTTTGTGTAAAGAGAGAAAATAAGTAAAGGCGAGCAAGTTTGGACTCGTAGGTTGTCTCCACCTAATTACAATTTATCAAGAATATAAGCTAGGATCAAGTAAAATTGTAGCTTAGTTTACTTAAAACTCACTTAGAATAAAATTTCTTGTAGTGAATTGATAAAAATTAACCAGATTTGAAGGGTAAATTAGTATTAAACTAAAACTATAGTACCTAATTTTCTTCATATTGGAAAATCATTTCTATATTTCTCCTTTTTTCTTATCTCTTTCTAGAACAAATTCTCAGACAATGACATAAAAGTCAAAGTGATAAACTAGTTGGCGAATCTTTATAGGTGCAAAATCGTCAGACTTAATTAAATACCATTTCCATTTTCGACTGCAATAATTGACTCAATTTTTGTTAGTAGTTAGAACAATCACATTAACTTCTCTTTTACTTCTTTTATACTTTTCATTAAACACAACATACATATAAAAATCAAAAACCTCCATCTCCAAAACTTTGGTTTATATACTATTAATCACATTTTCTACAAAACCCTAAATCCACCATGAAAGATTCAGATCATGTTCGTCCATTAGCTCCATCATCTATACTTCCAATAAGCGATGAATCAACCTCCAACAAAAACACTTTCCATCATCACAAAAACCGAATCAAATTCTCAATCTGCATCATTACCACATCTCTTATACTTCTCACAATCATGTTGACTTTAATCTTCACTGTGTTCAAAGTCAAAGACCCGATCATCAAAATGAACGATGTAACAATCAACGGTTTAGCTGCAACAACAACAAGTTTAACTCAACTATTGGGAACAAACATCTCATTAGTTGCAGATATGTCAGTGAAGAATCCAAATTCGGCGTCGTTTAAGTATTCAAACACAACAACAGATATATATTACAAAGGAACTATGGTTGGTGAAGCTCATGGACCTCCAGGGAAAGCAAGAGCACAACGAACTTCAAGGATGAATATGACTGTTGAGATAATGACTGAGAAGTTGTTATCGGATCCGGGTTTGGGTCAAGAAGTGATTGGGTCGGGTCTTTTGAATATGTGGAGTTACACTAAGGTTAGTGGTAAAGTGAAGATTATTGGGATTGTGAAGAAACATGTCACGGTTAAGATGAATTGCACTATTGTTGTGAATGTTACGAGTCAGATGGTTCAAGACCTTGAGTGTAAGAAGAAAATTGATCTTTGAGGTTTTTAAAGGTATGTGTTAGGGTTTATATTTTAATAATGTTTTTTATCAAACATTTTTTTGAGTCATTTGATGACATTAGCATGACTATATGAATCTATATATGTTTATATATAGTATGTTTTTTTTCTTAACTTTCTAACATTTTTGTTTTGTTTCTCTTGTTTTGTTTTGTCAATCAAATAACTAACAAGTAGTAAACTAAATCATCCTCCAACACATCATTTTCACAATGAAGGGAACTAGCAACACACTAAGACCAACTTAAGTGGTGCACATAACATAATGAAGAAGGTTTGAACTCACATTACTCCGGCCTTGTTTATTTGCTGGTTGCTGGCTACCGCGACCAAAACATGTTCGTTTCATGGTCGGTGGTTCAGTGATCGATTGCAGCGACCAGTCGCCAACGACCAGTGCGATTACAATTTTCGATCGCTGTTTTATTTAGCGATCTACGGCGACTACAATTTAAAATTACTAATTTACCTTTACCGACTAGTCGCAACGACTATCAAACAAACAAAAAAATTATTTTTTTGGTCGCGGTCGCTGGTCGCTGATAGCGATCCCAATCACCAGCGACCAGCAAACGAACAAAGCTTACATGTGTTATAATTATTTTTCGCTCTACAACTACTTCTGTTGTGTATTTGCGAGTATCACCAGTTTTTCAAACCTTGGGTTTTAAACTAGCACGAGTCCCCAACACTCAAAACATCGTTTAGTAAATTGCACTAAGAAGCCTCGAGAATCACAGTAATCGGTCAACGAAACAAAGACAATAAATAAGTATAAAATGGTTTCCAACAGGACCCATCAAATATGAAAATTGACAGATTTTGTTAAATAGTCAATGTTACAAAGCTCAAACACATTATAAAAATCTAAGAAAAATACAAAAAAGATAATAATATTTTTTACTCTTTTAATTTTCGTCAACGACAGATTATATTAAACCACAACTGATCGGTCTAATAGTTAAATTCTTACATATCATCTAGCTGGAAACTCTGTCCCTACATAATATTCCTTACTTATTGTCCACTAAATTAATTACAACCTAACTTATTTATTAAATGCAAATTTCAGTTCCAAACAATTGTATTAAATGCAATTCCACCCACCTAACTAAATTAAATTAATAATAAAAATTAGAAATCCAAAAAATAATTAAAAAAAAAATCTCTATCTCTCTCACATGGACCCATTCTTCTTACTCTTCACCAACAAATGTCAACAACCGCCTCCTCCGCCACCGTCTTCCTCGTCCATCCTCCACTTCCTCCGTCGTCACCAAACCACTCTTACCTCACAACTCTAGGCTTTGGTTACTCCATAGCCATAGCTCTTGGCTTCTTAGTCCTTCTCTCAACAGTTCTTTTATCTTCTTACATCTGTTGTCGTGACTCTCGCCGCCGTACAACCGCCGTGGAATCCACCGGAGACCGTGGTGGTGGAAGTGTAATACTTCCTCGTATAATCTTTGTAGCTGAAGAAGATAATGAAGATCTAGAAACAGGTGATGTTGTTATAGGTCTTGATCATAACGTTATTAACTCTTACCCTAAGTTCCACTTTGATAAAGCTTCCTCCGCCGCGTCTTCCGATGGATTTGGCGGTGGTGGAGATACGATATGTTCGATTTGTTTATCTGAGTATAAAGAAGCAGAGATGTTGAGAATGATGCCTGAGTGTAAACATTACTTCCACTTATGTTGTCTTGATGCTTGGCTTAAGCTTAATGGATCTTGTCCTGTTTGTCGGAACTCACCACTTCCGACGCCGACTTCGACGCCTTTGTCGACTCCATTGTCGGAAGTTGTGCCGCTTTCTCAGTATGCAGCTGATCGGAGAAGAACAAGAAGATGATGTATTATTACATTAGATCCATTAGCCTTATTATTAGGGTAATGTTTATTATTATTATTTTTGACAACTTTACTGATTTGTAATTAAAAAAATCCGCTAATAGTGGAGTTTGCCATTAATATTATCGAAATCAAATCCAAATTTGAATTATTTACTTCACGAAATTTTTGTTTTTAAATTTACGTTTTGTATGAGCGTTTCAAACTGACGTACATGTACAATTATGTTTTCTTTTTTACAGTTTATCTTCTAACCTCTAAGGTCTAAATTTCTAATAATATAGAAAACACGATAATTGGAAATCAAATTCGGACAAAAAAAGAAGCAAATATAGTACTCAATCACTTGTAACACAAATAAAGAATTTGAGTTTGAACAGTTTAACATACTTTTAGTTTTTAAGTTGTTGTTGGTCAAGCTTTAGATTAAAGAGTTTTTGAATGTCGGAAATAGATGTTTCTAAAGTTGGTAACATAAAGTGGTATGTCCAAAATATTAGTTGATTTAAAATGTAGTCTATGTTATTTTTCTAAATGGAATTAACACCAAATAACTATTAGTTTAATGGCCGACGATAAGTCGACTTAATGCACCTCATTTGTATAATTAGAGATCGAATCCCTTTACCTACATTATGTAAGAATTTGGCTATTGGACCGCCCACTTGTGACCCAATTTAATTTGTTGTTGACAAAAAAAAATGAAATTAACAGAATTATAATAAAATTTCTTAAACTAAGATTCGGATAATATTGTCATTGTGATTTAGAAAAATCTTTGATCAAACAATGTAATATGTTTATCTCAACAATATTTTTAATATGATCAAACAGTTGAATGTTTATCTTTACAGTATTTTTGATAGAACTCAATTATATAAAATTATGTAGTTTTCGGGTAATAGAGTAGAAATATGAAAAATTAGACTTGTAATAATAGTCTAGAAAGATTTTTTTTGGGTAAAGCGCATGTTAGTCATACTCCCTCTCTATTTTTCTTGATGTTTTAAACATTTCACACATATTAATAAATCATTAGTTGTTTTATTTTTTCTAAGTAAAATATAATTTATCACAAATTCCAAAATATTTTAACCAATCACAAATCAATTTGCAGAATTTAAAGAGTCAAAAATACCAAAAGTACAATAAATTTTGCATATAAATTTTAAAACATCAACTAAAAATAAATAAATTTTATTTCCAAACCATCGACTAATGAGGGAGAGGGAGTAGTTGATATGTAGATTTTCTAGTGTGAATATGGAATTTATATATTTGAAATTTTATGTTTTGTCATAATGAAATGTGAATGTTTTATTTGACTTTAGAATAGTCCATAAAAACGCTTTTATTACTCAGCACTAACTTTGTGGAGCTTAGTGGTATATGTCTTTGTAATTAAGTAATTAACCTCGCTTTGATTTTCTATTAATTCTCTTTCTAAACTGCTCAGAATTACATAAGCTAAATGTCATCTAGTGAGTGTATAATAAACTTTATATATTACATGTGATTATTGTAGTAAAATAATAGATTAATTAATACGGACTAAACCCGCTTTCAGAAAGAGAGGGTTCATTATCCAAAACGGTGTCGTTTTACTTTTTAATGCTTCATCATAAAGAGCTTTTATGAGCCGTTGATTTCGCTATACATTATTGTACACGTGTCATCAATCCAACCGTGTTTTCGGTTACTTCATTAGGTTGCCTACACGTTCGATATTTCTGCGTCTCCGTTAACGTTTGTTAACGGCGTTAACGAACCTTTACGTTCGGGATCCGAACGTCAGGCTCGTAATTATGCAAAGCCTTATTATATGCTCTTTGCTTTTCCTCCACTCTTTCACGTTGGATATTTTTTGAAGTTCTCTTCTATTGAATTCGGAATCGGAGAAATTCAGTTGAGAACTCAAAAATGGCGGAAGAGATTGAGAAATCTGTTCCAAAGGAAGAGTCTTTGATGGAGAAAATCTCTGAGAAGATTCACCATCATGATTCGTCTTCATCTTCTGATTCCGAACACGAGAAACCAGAGTCGCCTTCAGCTGTGAAGGCGAAGATCTATCGTTTGTTTGGCAGAGAGAAGCCTGTTCACAAGGTTCTCGGTGGTGGAAAACGTATGGGTTCTACCTTTATAATCTTCTTTTATCGTTTTAGTACATTTTCTCTTGGTCTAGTTTCTCGTATAAGATTGATTGCTGATTATATGATGCAAGCATGCGTTTATTCATTGTTGCACCTGCATTTTTGAATGGATCCTTCAACATTTGGTATTCAATGATAAGATTTGTTCGCCGACTTACTTGGGCATAAAAATGTAGACTTGATATTTTAGGGACAATGTTTTTGGAATAAGAGAGTAGGAACTTGGTTGATTAGGTTAAAATATCTTTATGTTACATTAAATTGAAGAGATTTTGCTACACCATTTTGATATGGAAGTAGTAAACTGGATTTATTTGTTGATTAGGGTATTGAATTCTGAGTTGTGAAGGATTCTCTCATGACGTTGGCCTTATTTATCTTTTCTCAATGACTTTTTGCAGCTGCTGATGTGTTCTTGTGGAGGGATAAAAAACTCTCAGCTGCTGTTCTTGGTGTTGCGACCGCTATTTGGATTTTGTTTGAGCTAGTTGAGTATCATTTATTGAGTCTTTTGTGTCACATTTCGATACTCGCACTTGGAGGGCTATTTTTGTGGTCCAATGCTCACACTTTTATCAAGAAGTAAGACTCATATCGTTGTTCATGTTAAAGCCTAGATGTTTGTTATTTGTCTGGTGGTTTAATAGGGCTCAAAACCTTCGTTTTTCTGTTGTTGCAGGACTCCACCTTCAATTCCAGAAATCCATGTTCCCGAGGAGGCTTTCCTTTTGGTTGCTTCTTCTCTGAGGAACGAGCTAAACCAAGCTTTTGTTATCCTACGAAGCATTGCTTTAGGAAGGGATTTGAAAAAGTTCTTGATGGTATGCTCAATCTTTGTTGCTAACATTCGCAGTTTACATAATGATTAAGAACTTATGGGAAGTTAGTTTCATTCTAACCTTTCTCTGTTAAACCCTATCTACTCTCCGGATAAACAGGACATATCTAATGTAATATGTGTGATTAGAGAAGATTCTTTGTATGCAACTCGTGTGTCTTATGAAAAGTAGATGCAGGTTCTGTATTGCTTATTGAGTTCCTGCAAGTGAATCATTGTTCCTGAATCTGATGAGGAGATTTGTTATGTCAGGTTGTTGTTGGTCTATGGATCATCTCAGTGGTGGGCAATTGGTGCAATTTCCTGACTTTGGTGTACATATGCTTCGTGATATTGCACACAGTGCCAATGCTGTACGAGAAACACGAGGACAAGGTTGATCCAATGGCAGAGAAAGCAATGAAGGAATTGCAGAAACATTATGTGGTCTTTGATGAAAAGGTTCTTTCCAAGATTCCCGTTGCCTCTCTCAAGGCAAAGTTGGGTTAAGAGAGACCCTCTTTTTGTTCTTTTTGAACATGTGAAGTGGTCACTTGAAGAATTTTGTCGTCTACGGCCCAAATGTACTATTATCACATGTTGATTACAAGTTTCTTTGTTTTAATCGAAAAATTATGTTTTTCTATGTTTATTTTTATGTTTTTTGTTCATCAAACGATATTGAGCAAATGAAAGTTTTCTTTATGAGTTAAAGAAATAGCAAGTTTCCATGCAACACTTATGTGTAAAAATGCTAAACACTAAGTATCAAGTATATTTTTGTAACAATTATTTCTACTACAAAAATCTTCCAAGTCCAAAATAGTTCTCCACAAAGATGATGATGATACATCAGAAAGAAAATACAGCTTCAGACATTTTCTTTTTGTATTTTAATTTTTCCAAACCAAAGGTATAGAAAATGAATTAATGGAATGAAAATTGTGTGAGAGAGAGATAATTACAACACAAGAAGCAAAAAGATTCAGATTTTTAGATTCCTATTTAGTGTATATATGTATATATCAAACCAACTCAAGAGAGTAATCTGGAGAGCCTGTTATTACTATCAGATGAAGTGAGAGGTACCGTCGAAAACTCTGAATCAGATTGCTCATAACTTGGTCTCTGTGAATTAGAAGTAAGAGCTTTCTCTTTCTCTTTGTTTGCTGCATCTTCTGCTTCTCTTCTCTCTCGTTCTTCTGCGTCTTTAAGAAGAAAATCGACCCACATATCTGCAAATGACTGAGCCAAACAAAAGAGATAATCAAATCAATCAATTGATCTTTAGTCAATCGAGGGAGGTTTTATAAATTTAAAGCAATTGGTACATGATTATCTGACGCCATATTTGGATGTGATGCACCACCACCACCACCTATGATGCCACCAACTAAGCGGCCTGGGAAGCCCAGTACGCCTCTAACAACACCTTTTCCTGAGGCTCCTTGTTGTGCCAGTCCTATTCGCTGTTTGTCTTCCTCGGAGAATCCCAGCATTCGAACCATTAAGTCCAAAACCTACTCAGAGACATTCAGATGAGAAAAGAGGATAAGCTTAAGGTCATTTTGCATAAGCTTTACGAGCAGAATCATAATAAAACATTTTCTTCAACAAATCTTAGTATCTGACCTCCTTGCTGTGACTTTTTTGGAAGTATGTAACCAGCAACTTTATAACAATACGCCTGATGAAATAATATGACAAGAGGATTAGAATCTGACGGAACATGGAACAACATGTACATAAAAATCAATGCCCACCTATCAACAAGAAAATCGGAGTCCATTGACATTCTGTTGAGCCTAGTCATGCTCTGCTCAAGAACACGCCTTACTTTTGAATTGTCTTCTTCAACTTTACTAACTCTGTTTTTCCATTCTGCTACAATTTTTTCTGTGTGCAACTGTTTCAATATGATCTCCTCCTTTTCTTTCTTTGATGACTCTAACCGCTCATCAACATCCTTAAGAAACAGATAAATGGCATGAATCAAAATCCATACGACGTATCAGATAGTTAACGTATAATATAAAATGATTAGGGATCTCACTTTCAAACAAGCGGAGAGTCTCATCGCCTCTTCTTTAGCCACTGCAAGTTCTCTTTCAAAATGTTCCTACAACAGATAAGAACAGACATTCATACTTAAACCAAGGTTACACCTAAAACAAGAAAAACTTCAAATCTCTTAATTAATACCAACCTTAGCTTCGATTTCAGCGTAGTATTGGCCCAGGGCAGTTTGAAGGTTTAAGAGTTCCACATTTTTGGAATCTATTGTTCTCAAACAATTTGCAAGCTTTTGATTCAAATCTTCAACTATAGCCTTTAACTTTCGGATTTCTTGATTGTTGCTCGACTTAAATTCCTCCTGATTAGACATTGCCTGCTTAAGAGCTTTATCTAAACTTAGTATCTGAGTCCTTTGATATTCATTGGCCTGGCGGAGATCTTCAATCAATCTACTATCTTCATCCATTTTCTCAGACTCCTCAGTTTCCTGTAAAAATAGACTAACAAAATATAATTTTGTTCATAGATACCAAGAAAACATTGTTAAAAAGTTTAATTCGTTACACATCTTAAAAGTTACGATTATCAGACAATCAATATTATTGCAAATGATCTCATTATTGTTAGTAAGTAGGTATAAAGGTTTATGATAAATAACCTTTTCTATCAGGTGTTGTTTGAGCCGCTTTAGTTCTTGCCGTGCCTTATCCTTTTCTCTTCTTGCTTCCTCCAAATCCTTTTGCAGCCTCTGCAGAGATTTCTCCATATCTTCTTTCCCAGGGAAACTTTCAGGCTTATCCTAATTATATATGAGAAAAGACAGAAGGAACCATAAATACTTGCTCCACAAATTAAATTTTTTCACAGACCATTCTTTCCAATATAAAATCAACCGAATCAGAATAATATTAAAGAACCTTGTCTAAACTACTAGGGTGTCTACTAAGAGCCTCTGTGCCCTCTGGGAAGAGTTTGCTACTTGTTGACCTCTGGCTTGCTTCTAAGGCAGCCTCTAGTTCACTTCGTTTTAACTACACAAAAGAGAAAAATGTTGGTCAGTTTTAGAGACCACGAGGAAAGTAAGAGATGAAGAAGTCCTTGTTAATTAAATGAAAAGTTTGTACGTTAATACCTTAAGCTCATTATTTTCCTTCTCCAGAGCTTTGTTAACCTCTTTAAGATTTTCTACCGAAATTTCAACAACCTGCTGCTCCTGACCATTCAACTTCGTCTGCAGATGTTTGATTTCGGCTAATTTTGCATCCATTTCACTACGTAATTTGCTAATCTCCATGACCGTCTGCATACAGTTGGAAAAAATATATACATATTAATCATATTAAGAACTGTGATGTAGAACTTGGCGATGACCATGCAACTACAAAAAATTTGAGTTACTAAAAATCAAATACTTACTTTTTTCTTATCTAACCTCATAACCTGGACTTCCTCCTTTAAAGACTCATTTTTTTTCCGCTCCTCTGATGAAAGCAAGGTGAGTAAGAGTATACTAGATAATAACAATATAAAGAAACAGAAAAGCTACAAGTGCTGCTACATACCTAGTAGCAAAATGTGTATATTTGCTGATTTTGCTTGCTCTTTCTCAAGCTCTCTAGCCTGAGCAGATGCCATAGACCTGGTTTTCTCTTCCAGCATATCTGCGAATTCCTAAAAGGCATTAAGATTGTCGTTTAGATTTTTACTGTCAGCCAAAAGAACACACAAAGTTATAAATTTTATGGTACTTTCATTACAGACAATTAAATCATTTACGTAGTATCTGATATGTATAATTAAACTTTGAATACTTCATTCTGAAACTATGAATTGGAATACCTTATCCTTATCCTTTTTATTTGATTCGGAATTGTTCTCTGTCCCATTTTGTTTGTAGATATGGTTTCGACTCTTCCAAGTTGTTGGGGATTTTTGTGACTTGTTGGGTGAATGATCACTGTTTCCCTGCAGAATAACTATAAGTTAGTCAAAAAAAATTAATTCTTAACATATTTATCATGAAAAGCAGCAGTTTCACCGGCACAATATACCATGCACTTTGGGACAACATGTTTCACTCATCACGACTACCAAAAAGATGTAGCATTCTTCCTGAAGAGTAAGATTTGCAGGGTAGCAGTATTACCATGTAAGATAAGAAACAGTACGCGCATTGAAAGTAGACAGACAATTTAGTAAAGCTCCAAAATCGTTCAAGCAAACACCAAAACTAACAATTACAAACAATGGTAAATGGACATGCTGCAAAGAGTAGAGGAGAAAACAAGAGATAAGCTGTATCGACCTTATTATTTGATGCCTTGGAAAGATCAGTTCTAGCCTCTTTAAGAGCGGCATTACTCGAAGTCAAATTTTGCTTCAATGAGCCATTCTCCTGGTGCAGTCTGGAGATTTGCTCCTGTAAGCAAGTGGCTATTGTGTTAGAAAAGGGCACAAAACTGATGTACAAAATACTTTAAACAATTGGTTAAACCATACACATTCTTGACCTCTTTTTCTTTTAATAGAGCCGCATAATTTACTGAAAGAGCTTTGATTTCAGCTTCTGATTCTCGGAGTTTGTTAATCTCTGCTTTATATCTCTCAACCTGAAAAATTGACCATAAATATAAACACCAAATATTACACATATACTACATTCTACAAACCATTTCTCAGAGTTTTAACACATAAAACTCAATTCGGACTTCCAGTCTTAAAAGTAACCCTGATTTTGGATTCTAAGTCAATAAAATGAGCTAGAAGATGATTCAATAACGACCAAGAACAAGAAAAACACCTCATAATTAACAGGAGATTCGACCCCATTGGCCATTGGAGACCTCGATACAGACCTTGAAGAATACCTAACCCCATTAGAATTCCTCCGATCAGAATCTAAAACAACACGTCCGGCATTGGTAGTCCCAGAAATGGTGAGATCTTCTTCTTCGTCGCTGTCATCGTCATGCACATCGAGCACGATCTTGTTCAAATCCTCCTTCAAATTGGCAATCGAACTCCACATAGCTCTCTATCTCTCTCACAAAAAACCGACAGAGTCACAGATTCCTCTCCGAGAATTTATCAAAGAGACAAGAATCTTCCTCTGTAAGGTTGAATTTCAATATAATCGCGCAAAGTAGATCCGAGTAACAAAAGGAAGGTGATTTTCAGAAATCATTTTCATGATTTCACTTGGCGGGTCACCTAACCGGACGGGTCGGGTCATAAAATAAATATATTTATAACTTAGGCCCAATATGTTAATGAGCCTTTAGATAAATCTTAATGGGCCTAATCGATATCCGTTGATTTACAGTTCCAACTCCAACGGCTACGATACAATCTCATTAGCCCTAATTCAAGCTCTATATAAACTGATTTACAGATGCTTTATCTTCCACAGCTCTTCTAGGGTTCTTAGCTCATCTTTGCTTACCTCGCCGTCTCTGCGAAATTTTAAGACTTTTGATTCTATCTTCTCTTTCTTTCTCTGTATTGAGGTGATGCGATGAAGAGTTAATATCGGAAATTATTAACAGATCGTTGGGGCGAATTTCGTTTCCGCGAGATGATGTCCGATTATATTATGGTTCGTATTCGCTGAGCATCGAATTCGTAGTTTTTATGATAAATAGGAAACGAGGGACCTATGGGTGAAACGCTGTAATCAATGCGTATTCAAGCCAAGTTTACCTTCGGAAATTCATATCGGAGATTGGTGGATCTATCCGGGATTCGTGTTTTCAATTTCGGATTTTGGTGGTTCATTCCTTATGGATTTAGTTTTCGATTACATTTTACTGATTTAGTTACTTGATTTGAAATTTGGGAAGAAAAAAGCGAAGGACCCAGCAGGGAAGCGAGTAAACACATAAAATGTGGCTTCTCTAACCATTTATTTAACCTTCGTAGATGGAGTCTCTAAGAACTCTTTGATGATCCGTAGTTTCATGGATTATCTTGTGTTCTTAGTGTATAGTTTGATATTTCGATAAAAAGCAGAGATTGTGTGTATCGGCTTAGTGCGATTAAAATGCGTTTTGTACGAAAGATTTCTCTGCAAAATCAATCTGGGGCAGATGGGCAGTTGTGATTCATTGTTAATTGAATAGCTCAACAATCATCTTCCCCATAATTCTTTTGCTACTTGTCATTTCTAAACATTGGTAAAAATATGAACTTTACTAGTATTTGAACATTGGGTTCACTGATCGGAGAACTAAAGTGAACGATTTTGTTATTGACGGATTATTGGCGTAGATGAGCAGAGATTTGTGTGTATCGGCTAGTGCGATCCAATGCATTTTGTACGAAAGATCTCTCTGCAAAATCAACTTGGGGCAGATGGGCAGTTGTGATTCATTGTTGATTGAATAGCTCAACAATCATCTTCCCCATAATTCTTTTGATTCAATCATTTCGTTAATCCGTAAAAATCTGAACTTTTATTGACATGAGCAGAACAATGGAGCATTAGAACATATGTTGTAAACTATCTAAGAAATAGACGAAGTGGTATGTATTGATTTCACCTTTTCCCTGAACAGACATTATAGCTGTCTCAAGTTACACTAAAATCTCATTTGGACAGAACAAATCATGATATTATTTTGAGAGATTAGACAGACGTCGTGAGGACCAATGGCAGATGAGGTTTTTTCGTCAAATGCCAACTTGAGATATACACTGTAACATTATGAGAAACAATTGGTCAGTTCCAGTTGTCAGAATTAGGTCTACAGTAACACAACACTATCTCATCCGCAAAAACATTTGGAACTAAGGATCTAAGATATTGGCTTAACTGTTGTTCTTGGTCTGGTTCTGTTTCAAGACAGACAAATGACGAAACCACATGGATCTTGGTGGCAGTGGCTTAAACAAGTTTCCTGGAATCTGAAACAGCAACTAACTAAGGTCTCTCTTGGGTGATTTAACAAGATATGAAAGCCCAAATCTCATTAGCTGGTGGCGATGGCTTGAACCAATGTCCAGGAATCCGGCTGTATAAAGAGAACCATTACATTTGCTTAAACAGACAAACATCAAGACTTGTCTAATTTCTAATAATCAATTATGTAAACTTACCTTCCTCTGTGAGTCCCATTCTCTTCTGATGTATTTATCAAAACAAACACCAGCTTGATTACCTCTATTAGAAAAGTAATAAAAGAGATGAAGATTTAAATAAAACCTACCTCAATGATCAAGATCCATTTATAATATTGTTTTCATTGATAACCACGTCAAGAGTCACTAATAAACCACATTTAAGTACTTAAAACCACCAACCTAACTTCAAAGAGATAAAACCAATCTCGATGAATATATGAATAATCGAATCAAATTTACCAACGAGCTAAATCCATTCACGAAAAATCAAGTCAAGAATCAAATGAAAATCTCACTTATGATTTCTCAAATAACCAAAATCCATTTTACAACTAGCATTGTCACTAATGGTATCATTAAATAACCGTTTAATACCTCGTTTTCTCTGAGAACAAAGCAACCAATCCAAGGATGAAGAACATGAGAAGCATCCCAGAGTGCTTCAGAATCGATAAGCTTTGAAATCTGTTCAGCGTCACTAACAATTTCTTCCTTCAGGCCAGCAACAAGTACTCCACGCTGAACATCAAGAGAAGCAATCAGGCTTAATAACACTATTGAGCAAACTAATGAAAAAGACATCACTTGGTGAAGATGATTCGAACCAACCTCCAAATGTTCATGAATTTGCAGTCTCTCGTTCTCAACAGCTAAAAGATCATTGATAAAACCAAGCAGCTAAGCCCTAATCCGATATCTAATCTTGAAGCCTATCATCATCTTCTTCGATTCAGAAGCACTAAAAGAGCAATGAATCAATCAACTTTATAATCGATGCTAGCACAGCAAAACACATGAACATAGAACAAAAAATAGACAAAAGTTCCGATCAACCGACTAAGACATCGACAATACACAGTCACATGAGCAGCTCTTAATGCATCGTCAAAGTGGAACTTTTTATTCTTTGTGGTTAAACTAGAAACCATAATAACAAGATTCTATAGAGTTGAAGACATTTACCTATAGGTTTCATACAATAATGGTGGAAAACCTAATCAAATTTTGAGAGCTTGCGGATTTGTTGATACGAAATTTAAGGAATCAACAACACGTAACTCTCGGAGCTAAGACGGTTGGGTGGAGCGGCGGAGAGAGCTGTGGCTGCCATCGTCGGCGATTTGAGACAGGTGAGGTTGAATCGATATTGGTTTTCGCAAGGAGGAAATGAGAAGAAAGCAAAAACGGGGCGTTTCATTTTTTTCCCCTAAAATCACGAAATCCAATCACCAGGCGACACATCACCGTCTCTTAAGGTTTCTTAAAGCTCTACATGAAGAACCGATTCTTCCCAATTAAACATTTTTCAGATTTTTTTAATATTAATTTATTGTTAAGAACTTCTATTAGAGACCCGAATGGAGATGCTCTTATTAGCTTTGAATTTGTTAGGTAATTGGCATAAAAACCCGAATTGAACTTATAACATATATTCAATTTGGTTTAACAAAGAACTATTCAATCTTTGGTTTTTGGTTAAGTTCTTAACCGAAAGTCAAAACCAAATAATAACAAAATTAATTTGTACTAAAAGTTTTTTTTTGACAACGACATTCATTATAAAATAAATACGGAAAATTGACAGAGAGAAAACAGAAAAACAACAACACAACCGCGAAAACTCCTCTTAAAATGGATTAAAAGTTGGCCACTCTTCTGGATTTTCGAAGATCTGTGTAATTGTCTCGCAATCTATCGTGATGTGTAGAGTTACCAAAGATTCCATCGCCCATAACACCGCTTCAACCTCCGCATGTGTGACAGAAAGACTCTTGGATATTTTCCTAGCTCTCATACTCTCTCTCCACCCACTTAATCTGAGAAGCAATACCAACCTAAACCCGTATATTGATCGGTAGTTTTTCAGGACACATCCACAAAGCATTTATAGCATGTGAAATACACCGATTAACACCTTTTTTATTCCATTATTTTTGTTTACAAATAAATATTCAAAACCGATTCATGTCGAGTCTAATTTGGTTTTGTTTATTCAAAATTGAAATCAAACAAAAACTTTAATTGCTCGGGTCACAAACTCGGTTTGGTTCAACGTTATATTGGGTTGGTTCAATAATACCAAGCAAAATTGAGTCTATGGAGATTTAAATGTTTTTCCAAAATTAAAATAATGGACACAAACCGAATGTCTCATCTGATGATCAAACATATTTGGTACGAATAGCAGTAATGGGCTTTTAGTGGGCTACACCTGAAGCCCTTTACCATAAATGGACCGTCAAATAATTATCAGTTTTGTACTAATTATCAGAATTTCAATGTCGTTGAAGATGACAAGTCAAAGAATCGTTATCCAAGCTTTGAAAGGAAATTTATCCTTAAGAGAATTTTCCTGACCTATCCTCGCGTCGCGTCTTCTCCTTCTCGTCTTCTTCTTAATCCACGAACCTAGCATATTCTTCTGCAAATCCCTTTCCTTTTCCATTTTTTTCTTTTTAGCTCTAGAAGATTTCATCATCAAAAATCATGCTTGCACTAGTTTAATACCTTTATTCTACTTCCTGTTTCTTCTTTTTGTCATTTTCCGATGGCATTCCTTGTTCGTTCGCCGGAGATACCCACTGTTTCGGCGAGAATCTTCTCCGATTCGAGTTCCAGTGTAAAGCCTGTTTCTTTAAGGAGAAAGGTTACAGTTTCGGCGAGAGATTTGTCTGGTGTGAAGAATCAGAAATCGAGATTGTATGGGAAATTCTCAGTTCCGGTAAAAGAAGATTGTGAAATTAGAAGAGAAGAAGAAGAAGATAAACAGAGTTACTATGTCAATATGGGTCATGCAGTTCGAAGTATCAGAGAAGAGTTTCCTACGTTGTTCCACAAAGAGCCCAATTTTGACATTTACAGGTTTGTGGATTCTCATTTCGATAACCTAATTGAACTGTTATTCATGCTAATATCACAAATCTGACATGTTTTTGATTAGCTTTTTGTGTCTGATGTGTTATTGGTTATATATTTTAGCGAAAGTTCTGTTCTTGATTAGCTCTTGTCCTGTCTGATTTCCACAGGGATGATATTGTGTTCAGAGATCCTATGAACACTTTCATGGGAATTGAGAACTACAAATCCATATTTTGGGCCTTACGTTTTTATGGAAGGATCTTCTTCAAAGCATTATGTGTGGACATTGTTAGTGTTTGGCAACCTACAGAGAACATTCTGATGATTCGATGGACAGTTCATGGAATTCCTCGTGGTCCTTGGGAGACTCGTGGTCGATTTGATGGTACTTCTGAGTATAAATTCGATAAGAATGGTAAGATTTATGAACATAAAGTTGATAACATCGCCATTAACTCACCTCCAAAGTTTCAAATGCTCACAGTTCAACAGCTTGTTGATGTCATTAGTTGTCCTTCGACACCGAAGCCGACCTACTTTGAGTTCGGAGATTTATCCTTTGAAGCATATTAGTGATGTGTATAGTGTTTTGTGTTGTAATGGATATATAGTTAAAGTGAAGTGGGACTAGAGTTTGGTGTATGTAATATAGTGAAGAAGAAGAAGAATGAAATAAACCCAATAAAGTGATATAAAGAGATTTGATTAAAAATAGATCACAGGTGGCCAGTGGTGTTGTCACTTTACAAATTCTCAAGGCACCAGGGATCGAATCCCCTACCTGCAGAATAAGAGCGGGATTTAAAAAACAGTAGGCTAATTGACAAAAAAAAAACGTGATCCATCAAACAATCACCTGAATTGATTTAGTAGAAAAAAATTGTATCAAACATTTTTTCATTTATTTTGTCAACTTAATATCAAGGAATAATATCCCACATCAGTAATTAGAAAAGATCCTTCATTCATTGTCAATTGGTTTTGAGTTGAAATCTCATATTCTAATACTTAACTCATCCAATATAGAAGATGAGATACCTAATTGACAATTTTCTACTTCTAAATTTTAAATTTTAACGATTAGAAATAAAGAAAAAATGTTGCAGATCAAAATCTTTGATATATGGTTTAAAATTGGTCATTCTTACGATTTCTAAAATACATTTACTAACTCCAAATAATCTATTGCCATGTCTATTTCCGAAATTTGTAAAGAAGTTATAGATTATATTGTCCAAAAAATCACATCAAACTCTGAGAGGAAATAAGATCAAATTTTCATTATTCTTTGTGTTCTCATGGCATCTCTTCTAATCTGTCAAAAACAAACATTTAATCGATGAAAAAATAAGTTAACAATACAATTTTTTAGATTTGTTTGGATGATACAAAATTTTAACTAATAATTTTCCCTAATATAGTATGAGATGTTTACTCTCTGAATCTAAATATTTTATCTGATATGGAAATAATCAATAAATTTTCATATTTGTAAAATTTAGTCAGATTTGTTGTTTGTATCAGATTTAGCACATGAATTAATTTAGAGAGAAGGTACAATATTTTGTCTATTAAATAGTGAAAACGAATGTTTACAAGAATGTCGAGATGGTCCTCGACAATTTTACAAGTAGTAAAAAACTGAGTCTAACTCTCAGTCTTTTGCAAGAGAGCAAGAGAGAGCTTCCTATTCCAAATTTCTAGCCATTTATAAAAGGATTTTTGCTAGGCTTTTTCTTTCCATACTTTTAATGTAAAATCTAAATTTATGAGGTTGGTATGTTGCAGAACCGACAATAAATACGTATGTTCTTTTTCATATTTTGCATATAGCAGACTATTTTTAAAGGACGACATTTTGGTACGCCAATAATATTGTGTCGTATTAGGTTAATGGGCTTCTTCCAAAATTCATTTACTTAAGATTTCAATCTTAGATATAATCAGTTCAATGTTCACATCCAACATTTGTCTAACTTATCTTCATTTATAAATGAAATAGTTATAATTCGTTTAGCCTGTTTTTTTTCTTCTTTAGATCCACTAGACATGGACATAATATCCGAAACCCGAATCCGAATCTGATCTGAAATACCCGAATTTGAACTGAACCAAAATTTATAAAATACCCGAACGGATTTTACATTATGAAAACACGGGTACCCGAACCCGATCGGGTAAAACCCAAAATCTGAACGGATACCGAAAATATCTGAAATATATAATATATTTACACAAATATTTATATATATACTTATAGTTATACAAATATTTAAAATTATAATTACAAATCTAAAAAACTAATCAATTTATAATCAATATAACATTATAAAACTAAAATATTAAATATTTTAATAAGTTGTGATTTTTAAAACTGTTTTTTGAAAATATTTTGATTAAAAAATTAGCTAAAAATATTTTGAACCTGATTCGAACCCGACCCGAAATGTGATAGCCGAACCCAATCCGAACCCGAAATTTAATACCCGAACTCAACCCAAATCTGTGAAAATACTCGAATACTCAAAATCCGAAAGACTCGACCTGATCGATTCTGAATACCCAAATGCCTAGGCCTAGGATTCACCTGAATCATTAGAAGCAGGTTGCAAAAAGTGATAAATCTGCAAAACCAAACTTGAGGCCAATAATATTTACCCAGTAAAGCCATGATGGATCCATGGGCCTTGGCACGTGGAAAGAAGCAGGTCCATTTCGACAGCTAAACCACACGTGTGAATCTTAAGATGTGAAGCTGGCTTTATGCTGACGTGTCTGCCAGCTGTTCTTTTAATGCAACTTGTCGGATTCATCCCGTTGACCAGACTATTTACAAGGCTAAAATCGTCATTTTAGCATCATCAGTTCAAACTCTTGGTAACTTAAATGCTTTGCATAGATTACACCATAACTTTCTGTCTATATTTAATTGTAGTTATCAACTACCGCAATAAAACCAAACACAACAAGACATGTGAATTTATTTACTACATTATTCTGTTTTTTTCTTGCAATCTCATCATATTCGACATAAATATTAATTTCATGTACTTCCTGTAATATAATGCTACTAAATTATTTATATGCAATTGACAAATATTCATAATATTTTTTTTTAACAGTAGATTATATTGGACCACAACTGGCCGGTCCAATAACCAAATTTCTACATAACGTAAGTATAAAAACTCGATATTGAATTATGTAAATGCGCTGTCTTAAGTGGACTTACCGTCTGCCACTAAGCTAAATGTCATTTACTTATTAATAATAATTTATAACCAAGCAATCTCTACTTTGATTTATTTAGTTTTATTAACTAATATGATATTTACTCATTAATAAAATTTAATTTAAAATCTAAGTTCTGAATTTTATTATGTAAAGTTGAATTCTTATTAATATATTCTTCATACATCAGGTCAATTATATTCTACTGAATGCAGAAGTTATAAAATATAGTTTTAAGAATATTTTGAAATAATCAAAAAGTATATAGTGTAATTTATTTATTTCTGATAATAAATTCGAATATTACTGTATTTTAATTAAAATATTTATGATATGCATTTAGATTCAATTATATTGGTGGTAGAAAAATTGTTTTTTAGATTGTGAATCAAATTTTTTTATTAATTATTAACAAAAGAAATTATCTGAAATTACGCTATTAAATAAAATATTGATTAAACAAAAAAATCGTAAATGACTCTTAATTTAGTGGTAAACGGTAAGTATATATAAGATAATTCATTTGCACAACTAGAGATCGAGTCCTCCCATCTATATTATGAAGGAATTTAGTTATTGGATCGATCAGTTGTGGTCCAATATAATTTACCGTTAGACAAAAAAATAAAAAAACTAAATCTTGATAAAGAAAATATTTGCCGAAATGTTGAACAAAACATTTTTCTCATTAAATTAGTTTATTATGATAAAAAAAACAATTGAATAAAAAACCATAGTGCGTCTTTCCCAAAGTCGTTTTCTATATTCTTTTTTACTCAGAAAGGAAAATGGCATTTGAGTCCTTGGAATCGCTTCTACTTCACTCTCTCTCTCTCTCTCTCTTTCTTTCTTCTTATTCTCTTTCTTTCTCTCTCAAAGTTAGCTTAGCAGTCTAACCAGAAAGCTATCATCCATCCTTCCATAAACAAATCCAAACAAACATTGATACAGTAATCTTAATACAGAGCCGTAATTTCTACACAAAATTATTCCCTCTGATCGCTTTTACTTATTATCACCGACGAGAAACAGAAGAAGAAGCTCTAATGGAAACGGAGAATCCAGCAATGACCTTCGACGAGGTTTCCATGGAACGCAGCAAAAGCTTTGTTAAAGCATTGCAGGTTCTTAATTCTTCCTTCTCCAGATTTTTGTTTTGATTAATTTCTTCAGAAACTAACCTGTTACGATCATAGTTTATAACATGGTTTGGTTGAACCAGATCCATGATCTTCGTTGTAAGCTATAGACGTTGGGGTCCATTGTAGACGAACCATAAATTTTGTAAATTTGTGGAGTAACTATGTTGTTTATAGATGGGACCAAGATGATGAATTGTCGGTTAGTGTTTACTGTTCTTCATGATTTGCATCTGTGTCAGTATTAGCTCTTGAGATTAAGAAAATAGCTTTAGGATTTGTATTTTAGCTTCTTCT
The DNA here is from genome assembly GCA_023374145.1 of Lepidium sativum. Lineage (NCBI taxonomy): Eukaryota > Viridiplantae > Streptophyta > Magnoliopsida > Brassicales > Brassicaceae > Lepidium > Lepidium sativum. The sequence goes on from JAKUCM010003474.1 coordinate 24,853, forward strand.
GATGCAGAGTTTTACCTGGAGACCGCGGAGTTATCTTCTCAGTTTTTGGATGGTTTTGACTTACACTGTTATATAATTTACTTTTTATGAAACAGGAGCTTAAGAACTTAAGACCTCAGCTTTATTCAGCTGCTGATTACTGTGAAAAGTCTTATCTACATAGCGAGCAAAAGCAAATGTAACATTCTTCTTAGTTTAACTACTTGAAGCTTTGAATGAATAGTTGTTCATATCTTTCTTCTTTCCATTACTTATCTGCTTAGGGTATTGGACAATTTGAAGGACTACACTGTGAAAGCTCTTGTTAATGCTGTTGATCACCTTGGAACTGTAGCTTCTAAGCTTACTGATCTATTTGATCAGCAAAATTCAGACATTTCAACTATGGAGCTTAGAGCTTCTTGTGTTAGCCAGGTACCGAATCTGTCACACAGTTCTTTATTGACATCACCTTTTAAGGCACTGTATTTGAAGGCTTTTGTATCTTTTTGTTGTCAGCAACTGCTTACATGCCGGACGTATATCGACAAAGAAGGTCTAAGACAGCAACAGCTATTAGCAGTTATTCCAATCCATCACAAACATTACATTCTACCCAGTAAGAACTTTTCTTTGGCCATTGTTAAGATTCTGTTGATTACTATTGAAATCTGAATCCTATTTGTTTTGCTGGCTGTTGTTAGATTCTGTTAACAAGCGGGTACATTTTGGTCCTCTCAAACGATCTGACACAAGACCGAATCATTATCAAGATATATCTCGTCTTCAACCTTCAGGTGCGATGTCCTCATCTTTGAGCTTATTAGTTAATGTAAACAGACAAATATCAAAGTGTTAAGTAATGCTTGGTTTGACTCACTTAGATGCCCCTGCATCAAAATCACTCTCCTGGCATTTAGGCTCAGAGACGAAGTCAACCTTAAAAGGAACATCCACTATTACACCAAGGTGAGTCCACAAAAGCTTTGATTCTGTTTCTCACTTTCTTGACAATGAAACAGCTAACACATACATATATATTTTGCAGCTCCAAAGATTCAAAAGCTTTCACAAAGACATCTGGAGTGTTCCATCTATTAGGTATGAGCAACAGAAACTTGAAGGAGAACCAAACATAGCATTACTTCTAAAACAATTCATAACAAAGAGATTGATGATATACATTGAAACAGGTGAAGAAGAAAACAAGAAGCCTTTGGCTGGTTCTCAGGTCTCACTTACTCCTGCAGCAGCCACTGTCACAAAGCAAACATACGGTGTTGCCCACAAGGTAAGATTAACTTAAGAGAATGCATTAGCATAAATTGAGTAGTTAATTAGCTAAACTCGGTAGTGTTTTGTTCCTCAGGATTTGGATGTTCCCAAACTTCTAACAACACACAAATCAGTTGACAACAACCAACGGCGTGAGATCATTCAAGCTCCAGTCCGGACCAAGAGTGTACTCTCTGCCTTCTTTGTCAAACAGAAAACTTCAAAGCTCAAACCTGGCTACGTCTCCTGAAAACACCAACTGCTATGTACTGAGAAGAAAATTTCAATATCATACCATGTTTCTTTCATTTAATAACATTGTCTTGTCATGTAATTATAATCTTACTTCCCACTTCAATGTACGAAGTCAAACTAGTCATGATTACGGTCTGTTGTTAACAAAACTGCGTTATAGATTAGTGTTGAGAAGGTTTTGAAGTAGCCTTGGCTATAAAACCCAAAATCTGAACCAAACTTCCGAAAATTCGGGTATAGTATAGTTTCTGAAACTGAAAAATTTACTTTATTGAGTCCATTTTGTTTGGATTTATGAATATGGGATAATACTTGAAACCGAACCGATATCTGAATGAATATCCGATTATCTGAATACATATATAAATTCAAGTATTTTTTTGAGTTTTAGATATTTTTTGGATAATTTTTCCTTAACTATATTTTGCAATTGTTCAAAGATAAGTTTGGTATTTTTTGGATATTTTTGATATTTTTAGATGTTTTTTGAGTTTTCAAATATTTTTTGATTATTTTTTACATTTTAATTTTTTGGATATTATTTGAATTTTGATGGATATTACTTGAATCTAAACTGAGTTTGAAACGCGCAAGTAGCATTTAGTCTAGTGGCAGGTGGTAAGTCCACAAAAGGCATGCGCACTTGCACATCCTGGTTCCAAGTCCTCCCGCTTGCATTTGCAAGAACTTGGCCAATGGGCATGCCATTTGTGACCCACTGTTGACAAAAAAAAAAAAACTGAGCTTGAATGCAAATTGCTATCTTTTATGATCGATTACCCATCACTTTGTTTTTTGGTTATTTTTATTGTATGCCATTGTCAAAAGAAAAAGAAAAAACGGAGCTTGAACGAAAATGGATCTTAGCTTAGTGACCAGTGGTAAGTTCACTTAAAGCAGTTTATTTGTACAACCAGGGATCGAATCCCCCTGTCTACATTATATAGAAATTTGGCTATTAGGCCGGCCAGTTGTGATCTAATGAATCTGTCGTTGACAAAAAAAAAAAAAAACTGACCTTGAACCGAATAACAATGAGTTTTTTAAATGGTTGATAAAATCGTAAATTTAAAAACTCAAAACCCAACAGATATAATTTGAACCCGAAATCAAAAGCACTTTGAAGTGCTACTAGATTACATAATGGTAAAGCTATAACTTTAATAGATTGTAGAGCCCAATTATAAGCCCAATAAAGAGACTAATGGGTCAAATTAAAATGGCCCATATTAATTCAGAAGCGAAGCGAGTTTCTTAAATCACTGTCATTCATGTCACGTTTTTGTTTTAAGAAATGAGGAGAAAATTCCAGATTCTTCAGAGGATTAGATTTGCGAGAATGATCTGGAGAGTAGAAGAAATATTTCTTCCCTCCATATCTTCGTCTTCTCGCTATAAATTAAGAAATGTCTTTGTATATTTCTCCATCCATAGAAAAGAAGCTGCGATCATCTGAATCAGAAATATATATTATAGAAGAAATTTGCTTTCTTCGTTGGTGGACAGAGAAGCTCTAAACGAAGTGAGTGAATCGATTTTGTGGATTTATGTCTTGTTTTCGTTGCGTCTGGATTTGGTTTCCTATAAGCTTCGTCGCTTCCTCGTTTGATTTTCTATTTTAAGCAATGGCGATGAAGAATCGCTTTAGTCAATTCCGTTTCCGGAATGAAGCTCGTAGTGTGTATAATTTGGGTAATTTTTTGGTGATTTGGTGTTATGTCATTCGATCTGGAGATGGATAGATAGTTTCTGTTGGGATTGATTTGATTCGGCGTTTGAATTTAGAACATTTTCTGTTGCCATTGCGTTAAATCTTTTCTGTGTTTCTTAGTTTTGCGTCTGAATTGTATATGTTGATTTGTTATTTGGTGCAGCTATACGGAATTTAGTTAAGTGAAGTTCATCAAAGATGATGCCTATGTACAAGGACTCACCACAACCTTGCCAGATGAGACCACAAGGATGTTATCATCACCAAGGATATGGAAACAACCTTCATCGTACGACAATGGATGCTCTATCTCCATGTTATGGAAACTGCGTTCATGGCAACTTCCCTTCGTGCAACGCTTACTGGCCTCCTTATCATCACCCACAAGTACCGTGTCATCAATGCTACGTGAACCACCCCGGATTCCATCCTCCTCAGGCGTCATATGCTCCTCCTTGCTCCATGTGTCCCTCATTTCCTGTTGGTTATCAACAACCGTGGTATGCCTCTGAGAAGGATGTGCCTGGGAAGCATCACTGTGGAAATTGCTCTCAGACATGTATTCCTAGGAACAACAGAGGCATTGTAATTGAAGAGCATGAGCCCGAGATTGAGAAAGAAAACAAAGGAGAAGCTGTACTTCCAGTTTGGTCGACCAACTGCCCGTACCCAATCATATGGATCCCTCATGAAAATGCTAGGAACAAATGGTCAGAGGACCATGAGCAGCCTACTGCTGAGGTCAAAGCTCCTGAGAATATGACGGTGCAGAAAAGTGATCCTAAGTCTTGGTATGGTTATTTTCCATTTGACGAGAGCACCACGAAGTCCTTGCTACAGAATCAAGATGAGAAAAATGCTCAAAATGGGGAAACTGGTGAACTCCCATTTGATATCAGCAAGCTAAAATCCTTATTGCAGGGTCGAGACATGAAGGAAACGCAGATCCAAAAGAACAAGGAAGAGCCGGGGCAGCTTCCGTTTCCTATTTTTTGGATTCCATCTCATGGGAAACAGGAAAATGTTGAAGCTTCTGAGAGTAAGAACAACTGTAATGAAGCGCATAACTTGAAGTCTTTAGCCTCTGATCTCCACGGAAATGACAGTCGAAGACCCCAAAAAGAAGGCAAAGAAGGAAAAATTGATCGCAATATTCTCTCAGATGCAAAAGAGAAAAGTTCTACGAGAAATATCCTCGTACAGAGCCGTCTACAAGAACCAAGAGATGTTCCCGTCAAACTGTCGGAGAAACAGTTGCCAAAGCCAACGGAGCCAACCAAAAAGATTGTGAAGAATGAGCCAGTTGGCGACACGAAAATAGAGCATTCTTCGACTTCACCAAAAGCATCCAGGTTGCCTCCCGTTTGTTTGCGTGTTGACCCTTTGCCGAAAAAGAGAAATCATGGTTCCAAGTCACTTAGTCCTCGTAGACAGAAGGATGGTTCTTCAACGTCAGAGGAGACTAAGGTTCTGTCCCCATTGCACTCTAAGAAGGCTGTTACAAAGACTGTTCCTGAGGTTCGTAATGTAAAATGTGAGGAAACGAACAAAGAAGTAAAGATGTCTGAAGGACACCTAGATGGTGTACGGACAGACAATAATTCAGTTGACAAGTGTTCTAATCTACAAGAAGAATCAAACAGTGAGACTGTAAGACCTTGTGAGACCGTGGGGAAGAGTGAAAAGCCTGCAAAGAAGACCTTTACAGAGGAGGAAGCTGCTAAAATTATACAATCTAGGTACCGTGGATATGATGTGAGAAGATGGGAAACATTGAAGAAACTGAAGGAGATAGCTACTGTCCGTGAGCAGATGGGCGATGTTCAAAAGCGTATAAAGGCGCTAGAAATTTCCACTGATCAGCAAATTGAAGAGAAGGAAATTGTAATTGTCGGAGAAATGGTGATGAATCTTCTATTAAAACTGGATTCTGTTCAGGTAATGTGTCGAAAGACTTGTTGTTGTTGTTGTGGGATAATCAATTTCGTTGATAAGAGGCGGATACAATTGATCTCAGTATGTACTGTTGTTTTGGTAGGTTGTTAGTGACATGTTTCTATATGTATGGCAGGGCTTGCATCGTAGCATAAGAGACTACAGAAAATCTTTGGCCAGAAAGCTCTCGGACATTGAGGAGAAGCTGGACTCGTTAAAAAAGAACAGCACCGTTTCTTCCATTGCAGAGGAAGAAACTGTAAAAGGACAAGCTGACATTACAGAGAAGGTTCTTCTTCAGTCACCCGAGGAACATTCTATGGATGTCGTGGATAGAACAGATGAACAACCAGTGGCTGAAGCAGAAGAGGGAACAAGATTGGTTGAAAACTTATTGGATCTTGAGCTAGCTACTGACAGAGCCATATGCGAGTTAGTTCCTACCTCTACAACAGCCCAAGAAACTGGGGAGGTGAAGATTCTGGAACTAAATGATCCAACATCAGCCGATGGAAATGGATGGACAATGACAAACTGTGGGGAAGACAAAGCTGCGCTGGAGAGTTTGGAGGAGTCACTGCACAAATTGCCACAAGTGGAGCAAACGACTCAGGGACTGGGTTTAAATGCAACTGAAGTCATTGTAGCCGAGGCCAACACATCAGAGAATGAAGATGCAAAGGGAGACAATGATCCCTTATTGGTTTCAGGAAAAGATGTCGAGCTCTCAGAGCTACCAGTTGGAGTGATTGACGATGAAACACAGCCTCTTCCACTAGGTCAGTTATTACGTACTTGTGAAGCAGAAGTGGCTGCTATGGTCCCTGAAACAGTGAGCAAGGAGAAGACTGACGTTGACATCTCTTGTGATAATTCCGAAGATGTAGTCCAAGAGACATCTAAGCCACAAGAAGAAAAAGAACAGCTTTCAGAGACAGAAGTGATCGTGAAAGAACAGCCTCTAGAGACACTAGACACAGAAGCGATCATGAAAGAACAGCTTCTAGAGACAGAAGTCACTGAACATGAGATATCAGAAGAAACCAAAAAGCTAATGGAGGAGAACCAACGATTCAAAGAAACGGTGGAGACGTTGGTTAAGGCAGGCAGAGAACAACTACAAGTCATATCGAAACTAACTGGTCGTGTCAAAAGCCTGGAAAAGAAACTATCACAGAAGAAAAAGAGAACACGGATTGGTCATCGTAAACCTTACCGACCAACCAAACCAATGGCCCCAAATTTAACCGAACCTGTTGTGTAAGAACCAGAAATCTTAATACGTTGCAATGAAATTTTCCGTTTAAAGGCCCATTATAACAATCTGCCCAATAGTAATCTCAAATGTTTTGTTTATACTTCATACCAAATCATAGTAAATTTCATGTTTAACTGATTGCCATGACCAGCGATCGCAACCACAATCGCAGCTGAGGATAAATTAGTAATTTTAAATTATAGTTGCTGCAAATTACTAAATAAAATAGTGATCCAAAATTGTAATCGCTGGTCACTGCAACCGATCGTTGAACCAGCAACCACAAAACGAACATATTTTGGTTGGGGTCGCTATTCGCGGTCGCTAGTGACCAATAAATGAACTAGGGAGAAAGATAATGATAGTTGTGTGGTTCATGCAGACAGAGAAATCATTTTCATGCAATCAAGTCTCTCAATTTCGTTTTCTTCTTTCTTCTATCTCATCGTCACGTTCTTTTGTCTATTAGCCGTCAAATATTCATCTCTGTGTGGTCCTGTTTCATGTCCCAACGCCATTTACACTCATCTCTATAATCCTCTAATGTAAACATGTGCAAGTAATCATCTAATCTCATCAATCTCACCTAATCTTTAGTTTAAACAAAAGAAAATTGTGTCAGTGTTGACATGTTGGTCATAATAAAAAGCCTACATAGCATTGGAAGGACCAGGAATCTCCAAAGCATGGTTACTTCTGATACGTTATTAATCACTTTATTTAACTCCCATTTTACCTCATAATTACTCTATTAGCCTACTCTCAATCCCCAAACTTAGCATGTACTAACAACTACTTCAAGGAGTTATCTTATCACCCACTTGCACACTCATCCATAGTTTTTTTTCTGTTCCTTTTCTCATTCTTTTAGCTTAAAGTTTTTTTTTTTTGACCCTGTAAGTTTATTCAAATTTCAAATTTTTCTTTTCGAAGATACATTTTTGAATTCATTAAATGCATTAACCTTAGGACTCATATGTATCCTAATGGTTCAAATTCAAGTAGCTTATTCATAAATTCAGTTACCCTGAAATTGAGAAAACCCGATAAAATCTTTTAAATGTGGTACTAAGAGAAATTCAAATTTAAGTAAGGTATTTTTTTTACAACTATTATTAGATCGACAAATTCTGTCTCTATACTAAATAAAATTCATACCCTAAAATTTATTTTTCATTTACAAGTTATTAGTTAAATCATTTTAACCACTAAACTAAGAGTAACTCGGCAAGTAAGGTGGTTTAAGTACTGTAATTAGTGGATCAAAGCTTCAACTTGGTGAATATCTATCTTCACATTTTCTAATTCAGAAACACAGTCTCTCTCTCTCTGACTTTGAAGTATCTGAGAAGAAGAGATATAATTCCCATTGCAGTAAATAAAAATCTATGGCTTTGTCGGGAAGAAGAAAAAGTCAGACTGAACTCGTAATCTTTGTCGGGCTTTGGTTATTGTAAATGAATTACAATCATACTTAAAAACTAATTACGTTTTTGGGGGTTTGTATAAACTGATGATAAAGAAATATCGACATGTTTAAGGATAAGCCATTGTTATCTGAGAATTTTTAAGGAAAAGAAGATTCAAACAGAGAAAGAGACGACTCGAAATTGTGGACTCCAGCAACAAGAGACAACTAAAAGATCTCAACAGCCTCAGAATTTCGACATTTCTCATCTGAAGAACAAGACGAAGAAGACAATCCTCTACAGCTAAAACAGAGACTTAAACAGGAAAACAGAGCTATGGAGAGAGAATGTGAAGAAGGAGAATTTGAGAAAAAGACGAGACGAAGTTTCATTGGATGTAGTAAGAGAGCTGTTCCATCTACTCCTCCACCCACTTGGCGGCTTTCACCGGCGCAAGTCGGAGCTTCCTCCGCCGTAGTTGAGACGAAGGAGTTTTTGGCAAATGCAGAGGTTTCTGTTCGGAAATTGTGTGCTGATTTGTGGGAAACTGAACAATTCAGGAAAGTAATTAAGCTGCGACGGTGTCGACGAGGGGATTCCTGTGTGGAATCACATTCTGGTACTCCATTTCATGATCATCAGGTGAACAATTTTAGCTTTGGATGTTTTTGGCGGGTTTATGTAGGGTTTTAGTCTTCTTGTGTGGGTAGCTTGTAAAGTTGTGATTTTTATAGTGAGTCTAGAGTATATTCCACCGGAAAGTTTTGTTTTTTAGGGTAAATTCCACCGGGAAAATCTCATTTCTCGCAAAGTGTTGTCCTTTATAATGGGGTTTTGAGGGAATTCTACTAGAAAGATCTCGTCTTTACCAGACAAATCTCATGGCCGTTAAGCTGTGATATTTGTGATGAGACTACTATTAGAGTCCTTGATTTATATGTGTTAGAATTTGTGTGTTGTGGAAGAAAGGAATTACTTATATATACTTAGTTATGATTTGCAGCCACTAAGCAGAGGTAGCTTGAGGAGGCAAATTGCAGCAGCTGATGATAAACATAGAATGGTCAATAGAAATGAAGATCTGTTGCAAAAAACTTCTCCTGCAAGTTGCAGCAGCAGTTCATTGAAAGTAAGAAAGCAAAGTCTTTTGCTCTTTGTTCAATCTAAATGTAACTGAGAAATTGCTTTCTTTCAATCTTGTTTTTGAGTTGGATTTGGTGTGTCTTGTATATGTAGGTTGTGGTCCGTGAACCAGCGTTTAGTCAGACAGGTTCTTCTATTAAGTCCACAGGTTATGGTTTGGGTTCTTCTACAGAGCTTCTCAAGTTGTTGAACCGGATATGGAGTCTCGAAGAACAGAACACTACTAATATGTCTTTGGCTAAAGGTCTAAAGATGGAGTTGGATGAATGTAGAGCCGAGATCAAGGAGGTGCAACAACGAGAGAAGGAAAGCTATAGGCGAGTGAGTAAGGAAAATGAAGATGAAGAGGTCGAAAATGTGTTTCGATTGTTAAAGGAAGAGTTAGGTAACGAGAGGAAATTCAGAAAGCAGTCAGAGAGTTTGCACCGGAAGCTAACACGAGAGCTTTGTGAAGCGAAGCAATGTTTATCAAAAGCTTTGAAAGATCTTGAAAAGGAGAGACAAGAACGTGTTGTTGTGGAGAATCTCTGCGATGAGTTTGCAAAATCAGTTAAAGATTATGAAGATAAGGTGAGAAGGATTGGGATTAAGTCACCAGTGAGTGATAAAGTAATTGTCCAAATTGCAGAAGTGTGGAATGATCAGAGGTCACAAATGAAGCTAGAGGAAGATGATTTCAATGTTAAAACGTCTCTGCGAGCTAAAAAGAAGAGATCACAGTCAAGTAAAAGAAGTGACTTGAGAGCAAAACCAGATGATTCGGCTTCTATGCATCAAAGGGTTTGTTTAAAGGAACTCGAAAAAGATCTTAAAAAACAAACAAGAAGAGATAACAAATTGAAGCTTAAGAAGAGCTCAGGCCAAGTTGTTAATCTATCTATGTCTTCAGAAGGAGATAAGATTCATCCAGAGAGAAGTCCAAGGAACGTTGATGATCATGAGAGTCAAGAAAAGTCTAGAAGTTTCTCGAAGATTCTTCCAATGAATGTGAATGTGACAATGAGAGATGATAATCATCGTACTCTCAAGGATAAACTGATGGAAGCTCGTGTAGAGAGTCGACGTTTACGTTCTTCTTCGAAACCAAAGTCGAGTCCAAGTGATCAAGTTCAAGCATGAGCTTGTTATATTTATATTTACATAATCCATCAAATATTTGTTAATTGTTAGAAAAAATCAATCTTATATGAGGATATATCTATGTAACTTATGTACGATAAATTATGTAAATATATCTATGTCTAGGTTATATATAAATAACATAATTTATATTTTCACACATAAAATATATATGTATATATACAGAAAATTTATATTTTCACACTTAACAGTTAAAAACTAAATATTAAACTAAAGAAATACCACGAGGAATATCGGAGACTGGTGACTAGGTTTTTCTTCTGCACTCTGTCAGTTATCCCCAGAACACTAAACCACAAGGCAGACAGTCTGGCGAAGGAGGGATGAGTGTCTGGTTAGTGAGTTTAGAGTGCGTTCTCAGTTTTGAGTTATTATGATTGTCGTTGTCAAAAAAACAAAAACAAAGAAATTTTAATTTAAGAAAAAATAATGAAGAAAAAGAGACTGAAGATGTGTTTGTATCAAAGATTTGGGAATAAGTTAGTGCTAAAGTAATGGTCCAATTTGCATAAGTGGTGCAATGACAAATGAAGCTAGAGGAAGATGATAAAGATGAGTTAATATTAGACAAAGTTAGGGTTTACTTTTGAAACATAATGCGAGCTAAAGAGAACAGATTATTATTTGTCACATTCAAGTAAAGAAGTGGTTTGAGAGCAAAAAGCAAACTAAAAGAGATAACAAATTTACAGTTTAAGAAAAACTTTATTAATTGTTACAGAAAACTAAAAAAAAAACTAATTTTGGAGGGTAATATAGTTAGCTAAAATATTTAAATTCCAAAAATTTAATATTTTTAATAACATAGAAATATGCAAAATATGTCATAAAATATAATGTAATAATTACTATGAAAACTATAGCAATTATTCATAGTCTTTAATTTAAATTGATATACTTACTTGTGATTCAATTCTTGTAACTCTATTCCACTTGAGTGGTATTATTTTATCTTGTAGATTATAAGTTGAAAAAAGAGAGAATTATATTGGTATTGCATTAAAATTGGAAATAATAATAGCAAGAACTACATGTAAGGACCCATATATAATTTGTAAGTTTATCAAATAAAGTTGCAACCGTATTTTTTTTCTTTTTTTCCTTAAATTAAAATAAAATCAAATGAGCAATATTACGTTGATCTCTATTTAATTAGTGACAATACTTATTGTCTTTTTATTTTCTTCTATACTTTTCCATTTTAACACTTGTTCCATAATCATCGTTAGGATTTATGCTCCATATATAAAAACCACGCTTATTGAAAATGACAATAGCAAAAATTACAACTAAGGACCCATATTTAATTTGTAAATTATCAAATAAAGTTGCAACTTCATCGTATTCGTACCTCTCATTATTTCCATAAATTAAAAGAAAATCTAATGAGCAAGATTATGCTGAATATCTAGTTAATTAATGACAATATTCATTGCCTTTTTTTCTTTCTTTCTATAGTTCTATACTTTTTCCATTTCAACACTTGTTCCATAATCGTGGTTAGGGTTTATGCTCCATCTATAAAAACCATACTTATTCCTCTTCTTCACATCATCATAAACTTCATTAATCCATAAACTCTTTCAATCTTTTGATTTGCAAGTTATTAGAAAAAGAGCTCCTTTCTTCCAAAACGAAGAGAACAATTTAAGGAACAAAAAACAAGCAAAATCTAAGTGTTCATGGATTCCTCCTATCAAGTGTTTCACTTTATGGGGTTTGCATGGCTTCTTAGATCTTCTTCTCTCTTTATATCTTTATCTTCTCTTCGTTTGGAATGAAGGGAGCTCCTTCTCTTCTTCTTCAGTGTCTCTATGACTTTATATCTTCGCTCTAATCAAATCTCTTACAGTTTTTATATGTTCTTTATGCAGGTTTTTGTGTTTTGATACTTGCATTGTAAAGACAGTATTGTTGTTTGATGTTGGAAGTTCTCATGGGCCGTTTTCATGCATGGTGTTTATTATGTTAATGAAATAACGATAAAATTATTAAATTGCTGATGTATAAATGTATCTATGTTTTGTATATATTGTTAAAATGGTCTCTCTTTTTTATTGTTTTTAAGTGAGCTAACACTTTTGATTTGTTGTTCTTTTTTAATCTATCAATATGACACATCCTAAATAGAAAGGGACATTATAGCTGCAATAAGTCTTCATTATATTCATGATTCATGATGTATTATTAGATTTGAACTTTCATAAATTATTAGTGCTGGGAGTACACTAACATAGTATTTTTAATTAATTTATAGAATTAATTATTTTATCTATATATTAAGTAAATCAAAATTTTAATTTGAGACCACAAAATTATATTATTTAATAGAAGTTTTTAGTGTATATTAATTTATACATTATTATTTTAAAGACGTTATATTGTATTTTATTTCAAAAACAATAGAAAAGTTTAGGTTTAAGTTTGATATATTGAGTCAAAAAACAAGTTGTCTAATTAGTTTTTTTTTTATTTAGTTAAGTATGAGATGATAAGTTCAAATCTTATTTTTTCAATTGAATAATTTAGACTATGAATCGACAAAAGAAAAGAGATATAATGAAAGTAGTTAGATAGTTTGGTTTGAGATTTTGTACTTGTTTAGCTGTTTTGATTTGTAGTTTACATTTTAGTGACAACATAGTCTAACTATATTGGCTTATGTATACCTAATAAAATTCCCAATTTTCGTCTTCAAAATTCAATTATCAAATAATTGTTGTATTTATGCCAAGCTCCACTCGGTCAATATCTAATTTAAGAAGTCTCTACCACAGATTTAATCAAATATTATTTTCAACGAATATTTAACCTTATTTGAACGAGTTGTTTTGTTACCAAATTTGACAATTTCCAACTATTTATAAGCCTAAATTTGCCTAAAATCAGAGCAATTTGACTTATTTTTATAGTCTTCTAATAATATAACTTTAAACCAAATATATATATAAAAAATGACAAAATCAATAAAAAAACGAAGATTAGCAGTTTATATCTACAAAGGCGTATAAAACCGGATAAAAATAACCAAAATGTAAATTGAACCGGTTAAGCTAAAAAGATTGAACCGGTTATTAGTTAGGCTTCTCTGATCTTAAATTAGCCTTTCATTTTCTTACAACCGACTCTGTAACGATAACCGTTCATCTTCGTCGACTAGCTCCCTTCAAAAGAAAACAAAAGGAGAGATCTTTAGGGTTTCTTTTTTATTTTCAAACCTCAAATCCTTTTCGAAATCTGACCCTTTTTGTTTTCCTGATCTTTCTGCTGGGTTTTCGCCGGAGAGAAGAAGGCAAAAGGGTTTTCGAAAAGGAGGATGAGAGGTTCCAATAATACTGATTTATTTGACCCTAAAACGGAGATGGATTCCAATTTCTCTCGCCATGGTTCTTCTTCCGAAGGTGATTTTGGTTTCGCTTTTAACGATAGTAACTTTTCTGACCGTTTGCTCCGGATCGAGATCTTGGGTGGGCCTTCGGATTCTAGGTCTGATGGTGATGGGTGTACAAGTATTGTCGATTGGGCTCGCCATCGCAAGAGAAGAAGAGAGGATAACAAGAAAGACAATGGTGGTACGTTTGATAGCGAAAGTGAATTCGTAATTTTCTCAATCGGTTTGAATTTTAAATTTCGTTGTTTTTGTTTATATATAAAGAACTGTTCTTCTGCATTTTTTAGGGCTTTGTTTGTTGTCTTCTTTTTCATGTCATATGAATTGATAATGTTGAAGAAACTTATATGTTTTGCATCTCTATTTGTGATTACAGACATTGTGGCATGTGCTGAAGAGCAGATTTTAACAGATAATAACCAACCTGATATGGATGAATGTCCTGTTGGTGGTAATATCGACGATGAAGGAGAGGCAATGGTCGAAGAGAATTTTTCAGGTACTTTACGTAACTATTGGACGAAGAGAGGCAATGGTGATTGGGTTTGGCTTTGGATTTTGTGATACTTTTTAAGCTTGTATAAAATATTGTGGCTTTGTTTTTAAATGTTCTTTTCAGGTGATGAAGATGCATGTAGTGAGCCAAACTGGGGTATTGATTGGTCTACTGTTGTTAGAGTTAAAGAATTGCATATTAGCTCTCCAATCTTAGCTGCAAAAAGCCCTTTTTTCTATAAGGTATGAGCTCTTCTTTTTCTTCTTCTATATCTTTATTGTTATCTTCTGTATATTCTACGTGTAACGCTATCCTTTGTATTTTATTATTCTTCTTCCTATTGCAGCTTTTTTCGAATGGAATGAGGGAATCAGAACAAAGACATGTAACCCTTAGAATTAGTGCACAAGGTATGGAATTCTCAAGTCAAGCTTTTACTTCATTTCTGTTTTTGTCAATCTCGTCTTGTGTGTGTTATGATACTTTGTATACATTCAACTTATTTTATCTTATTGGAGTTCACAATGTTGATTTCTCATGCTCTGCTTTTATGTGTATGGCAGAGGAAGGTGCTTTGATGGAGCTTTTAAACTTTATGTATAGCAACTCTCTAACTGTCACAACAGCACCTGCATTATTAGACGTACTTATGGCTGCTGATAAGTTTGAGGTGGCTTCGTGCATGAGGTATTGCAGTAGTCTTCTGCGCAAGATTCCCATGACCCCTGATTCAGCTTTGCTCTATCTCGAGCTTCCCTCCAGTGTTTTAATGGCTGAAGCAGTCCAACCTCTAACTGATGCAGCGAAGCATTTCCTTGCTTCCCGCTATAAGGATATTACCAAGTAACAATCCAATGGTCTGAGATGCATTTACTTGAGTACTGTAAAGTACCCTGTATTCATGTTTTACCATCTTATGCAGGTTCCAAGACGAGGTTATGGCTTTACCATTGGCTGGAATTGAGGCTATACTAGCCAGCGATGATCTCCAAATTGCTTCTGAGGATGCTGTTTATGATTTTGTCTTGAAATGGGCAAGGGGACAATACAGTTCATTGGAAGACCGTAGAGAGATACTGGGTTCACGCCTAGCGCTCTACATCCGCTTCCCGTACATGACGTGTCGAAAACTGAAGAAGGTATTAACTTGCAGTGATTTCGAGCATGAAGTAGCATCAAAGCAAGTACTAGAAGCGCTGTTCTTCAAAGCAGAAGCCCCACACAGGCAACGCATCCTAGCTGCTGAAGGATCGGACTCCTTAAACAGGCGTTTCATTGAGCGAGCTTACAAGTACAGACCCGTCAAAGTGGTGGAGTTTGAGCTTCCTCGCCCCCAATGTGTAGTGTACCTGGACTTAAAGCGAGAGGAATGTGCGGGACTACACCCTTCGGGAAGAGTGTATTCTCAAGCCTTCCACTTAGGAGGTCAAGGCTTCTTCCTCTCAGCGCATTGTAACATGGACCAACAAAGCTCGTTCCACTGCTTCGGGCTATTCCTTGGGATGCAGGAGAAAGGAGCTGTGAGTTTTGGTGTGGACTACGAATTCGCAGCTAGAGATAGATCCAGACCATCAGAAGAATTCGTAAGCAAATACAAAGGAAACTACACATTCACTGGCGGAAAAGCTGTTGGTTACAGAAACTTATTCGGTATTCCATGGAATTCGTTCATGGCTGAGGACAGTCCTCATTTCATCAATGGTATCCTCCATCTCCGAGCTGAGCTCACCATTAAACGTTCCTCAGATCTTCTCTGACTGTCTTCTCTCTCTCCCTCTTGTCTCCATCTCCGCTAAATTTCATCTCTTTATGTAGCAGCTCTAACCAAGAGCGTCTCTTGTAATGCATAAGGAGCAGTAAAAATACCCTTGTAAATTTCATTGGAATTTTTACATTTTAATAGATCCATTGGCCTTAATTAATTAAGAAGAACCAAATTGGGCCTAAATGGACTTGGGCTTATAACGTCCACAAAGCTAATTGGTTTAAGTGGGAATTAGTAAGAATTCACAAGGGTAATTTCGGGAATTTAGGTTAAGGGGATTCGTCATTTTGGGCCCACATAATTGCGTAACTAGAAGGACACGTCATATTGTCGGGGACAGATCTGAACCGTTGGATTTAAATCTCGTTTTCTGACTTTAGAGCCCACTTAGCAATAATAATCCTTTTTTTCCCCACTACAATATTGATTGCCACGTCAGATGATTCCAGATTTATATAGACACACGTTTTTTTCTTTCTGAAGCCAGCGTCAAAACTGCATCACCGTTGATTCTTTTTAAAATGAGATCAACGGTCCAGGTTTAAATATTACCTTTTGCTTACGTCATTAAATATATAAGCGTAAAATAATTAAACAAACCATTCAGATTTCAAACACAATCGTAGTCTCTAGGCGTGGGCAAAAAAAGAACCATATACAAAAAACCGAATCAAACCGTAATTAGGTAATTTAATTTTAGTTTTACTTAAACGTTTATTCGGTTTTTTTTTGTCAACGACAGATTATATAGGGCCACAACTGACCGGCCCAATAGCCAAATTCCTACATAATGTAGGCATGGTGGCTCGATCCCGGATTACACAAATGCACTGCCTTAAGTGGACTTACCGCCTGCCACTAGACTAGATGCCATTTGCGTTTCGGTATGATTTATAACACGTAATTTTTAAGTTTCTATATTGATCTAGTTAAATAATAATATAAAAATCAGAAATATCAATATAATATACAATAAATGTTTTTGTATTCTTAGATAAAGGCTAATATTTTTAGTTTTAGATGAAAGTTAATACTTCTAATGTTTCGTATTTTTATAAAATAATGAAGTAAATTTTTCGTAAGGAAAAATATTGTGTATATATATATTTTTTTTTAAGAATAAAACTAGTTTATAAAAATGAGATTATAAAATTATTTTCATAGCCCTTTGACCTTTTCATTTTTTTGACAATTTTATAATCATTTTTGTTATCTTTTATCTTTTCTATTTTTTTAATTATGTCACCAGCAAACAAGTGGCATTTACCCTATACACACTTGCACGTCCTGGGATCGGATCCTTCCACTTACATTTGCAAAAATTTGACTAATAAACCGGTTATTTGTGGCCCAATATTGATAAAAAAAAATCATAAACACCGGCAAATAACTTTTAGTCGAGTGGTCGGCGGTTAGTTCATTTAAACCAATTAATTTATACAATCAGTAATAGAATCCTTGCATACATTGTGTAGGAATTTAGTTATTAAATCGGTCAGTTGTAACCTAATATAATATACCGTTACGAAAAAAATAGTGATATCGTGTATTTAAAAAATATATACAATTTTAAAATGGTTTTTATTTCTATAAAATCGACAAACCATAAATTAAAAAACGAAAATATATTAAACCGAATTTTAAATAAATTTTAAATGGTTTAACATATTACAAAAGTGATAAACAGTAAAACTGAAAAAAACTAAATCATAATCGAACCGTAAACCGACGAGTAAACCAGATTACCAAAATATTAATATAACAAAAGTTTAGAAGCCAGACAATAATTTCTACATCAGCCAATAAGTAAGCGACACGTAGATAGATCCATGTGAAAGTAGGGACCACTTCGTGGATAGAAGCTCTTTTACGCCAACTCAAAAGGCCTTTGGCCCTTTAACCTCTAGATGCCAATACCCAATACTATCGTGGCTTATTTTTAACCGTTGGATCATTTGTTATCCCAACCGTCGGATTCGAAAATAATATAAAAGGTTTAATTTATTTGGTAGTTCCATGATGGCAAAAAATGGCCTTACACGTGGTTCGTCTCATGGCACCTTTAGAAGATATGAATCGGTGTTTATCAATGGACGGTCCAGATCTTTTGTTTGGTCGACTAAGTGCTCTCCGCGTCGGAGATTTTAGTCAAAAGCTGTTTTTTTTTATTTATTATTCTAAATTCTCTATTTATATTGGACCATGCCGGTCCAATAGCTAAATTCGTACATAATAATGTAGGATGGGGGACTCGATCCCAGATTATGCAAATGAACTATCTTATGTTGACTTACCACTTGTCACTAGACTAATAGTCATTTGCTCTAAATTCTCAGTTTAACTAATAATAATTTTTTTTAACTAAAAATTATATTGCAAATGGCTTTTACTCTAGTGGCAGATGGTAAGTCCACATAAGACAACTTATTTGCACAACCAGGAATCGAATACCCCACCTACATTATGTAGAAATTTAGCTATTAGACCGGCTAGTTGTGGCCCAATATAATTTGCCGTTGATAAAAACAAACTACAAATTATATTAGAATCAAGTCTGTATTAGAGATTTTACAATCCAACATATTGAGCGGACATTCTAGACAGAGAGGCAAAAGTATCGATTTTATGGTTAAAGATCGAAGAATGACAAATAATATGCATTAAATTACGAAATTAACCGCAAAAACTTTTTCTGGTCAAGAAGAAAAGTCGGTCACTCCATTAAACACTCCAAGATCTACAGTATCATCTTATATCTGTCATCTTATATCTGTCGTAATCTCCACTTCCGTAATTTCTATGTTTATTATTATTTGCATGTTTTTTGTGGAATATATTTTGGATTCTGCTTATGTATAAAATGACGTCACTAAAAATTATTATTCCTTCGGTCGTACATATTTAGTGATAAATAAGGATTCGGAAAATTCATAAGAAAAATATATAACCTTTTTATTTTTTTTCTCAAAAAATAACCAATTTAATTTTTGAAAATTCAGATCTTGTAACTTTATTAATGTTGCACATGACTTCACTGATGTGACGACGGATTTGAAGTGGATTATAAACTATGGTAAAATATAGAGTTTTAAATCCTTAATTAATTAAGTAAAAAAATAAAATAAAAATTAAAGGACGGACCACGTAAGCCACATGAGAGATGCGTAGAGCGACTAATAAATGAACACGTGTACGGTCCAGATGTAATAAAGAAATGGCTGACACTAAAGTCGATGAGCCAACTCATCAAACACCACAGTATTATATTCTCATGACACGTGTCTGATGACGTGGTCATCTTCTTCGCGCTCCGTTTTTTCTCTCTCTCTTCTTCCTTCTTTCTCTCAAAAAAAAAAAAATCAACTCTTTTTCGCTCTGGTTCTTTTAGAGAGAGAAACAAATATCAAAATGCGATTCAACTGAATTTACGATTCAGATTTCTGTTTAAGCTGTTTCGGATTCTTAAAGGTAAGATAAATTGTTCAATGAATTTGGCTTCTGCATCATTCATTAGTGAAATAGTCATCGGATTTATTAACAATTTTACAAGTTTTAATCTTTTTATTTTATTTTTGCATTTAGTTGAATTGAATTTTAAATTTGAAGTTTTTGAATTCAAACATGAACATCAAAAGCGGAGAGGGAGAACAGAGCTTTGTTTATGTGCATTTGATTGTTTAAGGGGTAGAATTGTCCATAAGTATACACTTTGTTGATTCCTTTTGTTTTTCTGAAAGTTTTTCCAACATAGGATGGGAGGGACAAAGACGTTCTTACCCTTCTCTTTTCTTCTCTCTCTTTCTACCAACAACATCCCTTGATTTTGCAGAAAGAAGCATTGTTCTTAAGTGGGAAAACTTTAAACCATGGGAAATAGCGAGGAACCAAAACCTACCAAATCAGATAAACCATCGTCTCCTCCGGTATGTTGAATAGTTTAAGACCATAGTTCCAAGTCAATGTTCTTGTTTGAAGTCAAATTAATGTTCTTTTATTACTGTTTATAGGATCAAACAAATGTTCATGTATACCCTGATTGGGCAGCTATGCAGGTTAGTCTTTTATTATTACTTACTAGTTATGTTATGATACCATGATGATGATTATGATGGTGATTCATGATGTTACTTACTAGGCTTATTATGGTCCAAGAGTTCCAATGCCTCCTTATTACAGTTCAGCTATGGCTGCATCTGGTCATCCTCCTCCTCCTTACATGTGGAATCCTCAGGTAATTGTTTCTCAAATTATGAAGATGATGAATCTTGTGCAAATATGGTAAAGATTAGGAAGATGAGTGATCGGTGTTTTTGGTCTTGAATCTTTCAGCATATGATGCCACCATACGGAGCTCACTATGCAGCTGTTTATCCGCATGGAGGAGGAGTTTACACTCATCCAGGGATTCCTATGGTAAAAATTTTGGTTTTTCAAACATCTGATTGTGATCGTGATACTTTCTCTGACTGACTTTAGTTTCTGTGGACAGGGATCACAATCTCAAAGTCAAAAGGTTCCACCTTCAATAACTGTAAGTGATGTAGCTAATTTGAATCAATATGGATCGAGATATGGTTTGGTAGCGGTTTAATGGGTCTTTATAAAATCGCAGCCGGGGACGAATTTGAGCATCAACACTCCTACTAAATCGGCAGGGAACACAGACAATGGATTGATGAAGAAGCTGAAAGAGTTTGATGGACTTGCTATGTCTCTAGGAAATGGGAATCCTGAAAATGGTGTCGATGAACATAAACGATCACGGAACAGCTCAGACACAGATGGTTCAAGTGATGGAAGTGATGGGAATACGACTGGGGCAGATGAACCGAAACTTAAAAGAAGTCGAGAAGGAACTCCAACAAAAGGTATAAGCCTTTTCCATGTCCTAAAAAGTTATATTTGGTGGTAGTGTTACATTTTTCCTGAGTTTTCATATGGATTATTGCAGATGGGAAACAGTTGGTTCAGTCTAGTTCCTTTCGGTCTGTTTCTCCGTCAAGCGGTGATACTGGCGTGAAAGTAGTTCAAGGAGCTGGAGCTGTAGTCTCTCCTGGAGTAAGTGCAAATTCCAACCCATTCATGTCACAATCTTTAGCCATGGTTCCTCCTGAAACTTGGCTTCAGGTATCCTGTGGCTTATTTTGGTCTTCCAGTTATCCAATCTTTGAGTTGACTTGTTCCATTTCCCTCACAAGTATCCATGTTTTTTCTCCAGAACGAGAGAGAACTAAAGAGGGAGCGAAGAAAACAGTCTAATCGAGAATCTGCAAGAAGATCAAGACTAAGAAAACAGGTTTCTTTAATGGAAGAGAAAGTAAAACTCTTTTTGGTATTCTTTCTGTTGATGGCACTCTCACCAAAACTTTATTGCGTTTCCTTGTTTAAAGGCCGAGACTGAAGAACTTGCTCGGAAAGTCGAAGCCTTGACAGCTGAAAACATGGCATTAAGATCTGAACTAAACCTACTTAATGACAAATCTGATAAACTAAGAGGAGCAAATGCAACCTTGCTGGTAAGTAAGCATTAACTAACTGACAATCCTTATCAATGTGTATCCTTATGTTGAACCTATGGCTGTCTTTTTTGTTGGGATGTAGGACAAACTGAAAATTTCAGAACCTGAAAAGAGAGTCTCCGGGAATATGTTGTCAAGAGTTAAGAACTCAGAAACTGGAGACAAGAACAAGAACCAAGGAGACAATGAATCTAACTCTAGCAGCAAATTGCATCAGCTGCTTGATACAAAGCCTCGAGCTGATGCAGTAGCTGCAGGCTAATAGATCATGACATGGGTGTTGATTTTCCACTTAATTTGTCAACATAAACGAAGAAAACAAGTGTTGCTAATTCCATAAAACTTGATTAGATAGTACTAGTAGAGAGAGAGATATGATTGATCTATAAGTTTTCAGAGAGAGAGGGAGTAAGAGGAGCTTCTAAGCTTCCCCTCCAGCTGAAAATTTGGTGTTGTGGTTGTTAATATAGAGAGGCTTTTGCTGTTTTACATATGCATTTAGACCTGATGTAACTTTATGATGACATTTCTCATAGCGGGATTTCGCTGCTTGCTTGTTTCTTTTTTCTTCAATGATTCATGTACATTACAAATAAGTTTTATCCGAAACAGACAAATCTCACTTAAAACTGTAACTAGAGCCATTTGGTTTAGATCTTGTCATTATAATGGACTCGAAAAATCTCTGTATTATCTTCTTTGTCTGTCTTTTTCATAAAATTAACTAACTTTTATTAGAGAGTAAAACTGAAATTTGGATCAAGGATATGGCCAGAATTCAAAAAAGCTTTATCATCAATGTATTGGATAGTACATAAAAACATAGTAACGTTAAAAGAAAAAACAGAAAAACAAAACTCTGCGATGCGAGACTTTCTCAGAAGGATCTAAATCTTAATGTTGAAATAATCAGAGTCAAAGTGATGTAATCTCACGTAACCGTCTTCACCTCCACTTGAGAAACTGAAAATATACAGTTCAGAAACTCAGCAACATAGACCAAATGAACACACCAAAACTAATCATGTGAAGAGACAATATCGATCAATCAGATGTTACAACTTTACCTCTTTCCATCAGGATTGAATGCCAAGGCATTAATAGGTCCGAAGTGGCCTTTCACACCACCTATTTCTTCTTGCAGAATCTATATATCATGCCACACACAATGATACACAGTTATATATCTACATTCATGTTACAAATTTTCAAGTAAAATCGTGTTACACTGACCTTATCATAAAACTTAGCTTCGAACTTTCCTGCTCGATGATCAGTGGTAGTCACAGCTGATGCATCTTGACCACCTCCAAGCACAACCTAAGAGAAAGCAGAAACATTCACAAAGATAACATCAAGACTTGTTGATTTTGGGAATTGAAATATGAATATCGTGAAGAAATGATGGTACATACATGGTCGAGAAGTGGAGACATGGCGACAGCATTAACGGGCACCCCTGTAGTGTAGGTCTTGATAAGAGTCAGCGTTCTCATGTCCCACAGCTGAAAGAATCAACAAAAAAGAACACTATCAGAAATTTTCTCTATGTATATATACACATATATAGTGCAGACCTTTTTAAACAGCAGATAGAAGAAAATAGAACAAACACATGCCTTTGCAGTTTTGTCAAGTGAACCAGTAATAAAGTGAGAATCATCAGCTGATTTACAGAGCGATGTAATGGTCTTCTTGTGACCCACATCTTCACCTGATTCCTTGAGCAATTTTCCAGTCTAGCAACAATGGCATCACCAGTGTGTAAGATTTAAAGCTAATAACATTAAAAGTGAAACAGACATACACATAAAAATGCCCGTAAGAGATTTAGATTACCTCAGTGTCCCAGATTCTGATTACGGTATCCTCACCACCACTAACAATAGTTTGGTTAAGAGGCCCCCAAACCGCTCTATTAATCCTCTTCCTTCCCTCGGGACTATGAAGGACAAGCACAGAATCACCAATCTCTACACCATTGCATCCAAAACATTTCCATTCACACATTTATAACATAGGCTAAAACTTAAGTAGATTTTAGCTCGAGTATATATACTTACGGTCTTCGGGATCTTCTGCAATGCGTTTTACATGAATAGCAGAGGTAAGTTCCATGAAGGGATCAGTGGTGATCACTGCAAGCTTATCTCCAACAGAGAAATCCACAGACCTCGCCGGAGACCCAAAATTAAATGTGAAGAATTGTTTTCCAGATTTCACATCCCACAGCTTAGCAGTCTGATCAGCACTACCAGTGATCAATCTCGACGAGTCCCCTAAAATTTACAATCAATTCACCCAACATTCAAACAATGAAAAGGAGGGTTTTTTATGACACATCACACAAATCTAGCCTAAAACCCTAAACAGGCCTTATAAGCTAAGGGAAACAATGAATCTACTCATCCACTCGATGATATTCTAATCAATTTCAGAAACCCCAAGAAGCTGAGACACTTACTGGAGACATCACAGCACCAAACAGCACCATTGTGACCACGGTAAGTTCCAAGGCGTTCACCATTATCGGCATACCAAAGTGTCGGAGTGTGGTCCTTGGCGCATGAGAAAAGCAGATCGCCATCTCTGTTGTACCTCAGGAACGTCAATGGACGTTCATGTCCCTTCATCAATATCGGCCTCATTTTGAACGCTCTTCTTCTGTTTTAGGGTTTTGATGCGAAGAGCTTGAATATTGAAAACAGATACAAAATCAAAACAATAGAAAGAATAGAAGATAGTAGAATAAACTGATTTGGAAAATTCCTTTCTTCTTCACCTGCTCACTTGAACGACGACGACAGACGAAGATGAAGAGCAAAAACCCTAGAATCTTTTGTGCTCTTTTTTGACAATTTAATCTTATATTTTTCTTTATATTACACTATGTGCCTCTCTTCAGTAATTATTCACTAAAAAACCCCTAATAAACGAGTTTCTATTGTCCAATTAAATTCTTTTTGTTTTTTGGGTCTAATCTATTGTCCAATTACACTATAGCTTTACTTTGTTGATTTTGTAAAAAAATTGTTAATAATTAGATCAATCAAACTTTATTACCATAAGTTAAATCGATAAAATATGATCTAAAATACATACGGTAAAATATAATCTAAAACATATATATTTATTTCGATTCGAATTCTAGTAAAAAAGATTGTAGAAACAAACATAATCAAGACAATAAATTTGATCCGTAATTTAAATTCTACATTTATGATTATGGGTTTTAATACTATTGAATTCTAATAAAAAAATTGTTTGAGTGAATATTAAACCATTTAGCAAAGTACATGTTTTACATTGACAAGCCATTTTTATGTGTCTATATAAATCTTATCCACTAATATGTATTGAAATCACACAAACAAAACACAGTTTAACTCAAATTATAAAAACTTCAAATCTCAAACCATAATTATTCCTACCTCCATAAATAGGACCAACTCTATTTATAGCTTAATACAACCACAATTTAAAATATTTTTGAACTTATTATTCTACAATATATCATTCCAATAATGTTTTACGTATAATTGAACTTATTATTCTAAACAAATATGTTACATGTGACATCTAGCCTAGTGACATACGGTAAGTCCATTTAAGCCACCATATTTGCATAATCCGGGATCGAGTCTTCATGCCTACATTATGTAGGAATTTGGCTATTGGGCCAGCCAGTTGTGGCACAATATAATATGATGTTAACAAAAAAAAACAAATATGTTACGTTTGTCAGTTCTTCCGAAATCCATTACTCATAAAACATATTTTTTAACTCAATGATATGCTCTTCTGTGATAATTATTATAATAGATATCGTTGTAAAAAAAACAAATATGTTACGTTTGTCAGTTATTCTGAGATCCATTACTCATAAAACGTATTTTTTAACTCGTCGTGTCAGAGAATTCATTTATAATCAATGATATGCTCTTCTGTGATACTTATTATAATAGATATCGTTGTAAAAAAAACAAATCTGTTACGTTTGTCAGTTATTCCGAGATCCATTAATCATAAAACGTATTCTTTAACTCGTCGTGTTAGAGAAATCATTTATAATTAGTGATATACTTTTCTGTGATAATTATTATAATAGATATCGTTGTAAAAAAAAAAAAACAAATTTGTTACAAAATAAGAAAAAACGGCGCGTGTGAATCTCAGGCTTATAACGAATTCCTCTCTTCACGTCTGATCATTCTTCCAATTTACAAGATCCAATACAAACATTCTCTCTTTCTATTTTCCAAGAAAATCAAAATCTCTTAGAAATCAAGTTTTGATCTTTACAATCATCATAGTCTTTCTCTATCTCCATTCTCAAGATTTCTCCTCACATTCATATTCAACCAAATTTCATTTTTCTCATTTGATTTGACAATTTCAAGAGATTATCAGAATTAAGAAATGGGAGATGATTATCCAATGCAACTTCAAAAACCACCAGGTTATAAAGATCCAAACATGGAGACTCCTTCTCCTCCACCTCCTCCTCCTTCATTTGCACAACAACCAATCAGAAAAACCTCTGCAATGACGCCTTTCCGACCACAGAAAAAACGCAGAAGCTGTTGTCGTTTTTGTTGTTGTTGCGTTTGTATAACTCTTCTTATCTTCATCTTCCTTCTCTTTATCGGAACCGCAATCTTTTACCTCTGGTTCGATCCAAAGCTTCCAACTTTTAGCCTCTCTTCATTTCGTCTTGATGACTTCAAGCTTCTTGATAACCCCAACGGTGCATCTCTCTCCGCTACATCTGTTGCTCGTGTGGAGTTAAAGAATCCGAATTCGAAACTTGCTTTCTATTATGGATCCACAGATGTTGAAATGAGTGTTGGAATAGGAAATGATGAGACAAGAATGGGAGATACAACAGTGTCTGGATTCAAACAAGGTCCTAAGAATTCAACAAGTTTGAAATTGGAAACCTCTGTGAAGAATCAGATTGTTGAGAAAGCAAAAGCTAAGAGACTCGTGGAGAAATTTCAAAGTAAAGATTTGGTGATTAATGTTGTTGCTAAGACCAAAGTTGGATTAGGTGTTGGTGGGATTAAGATTGGAATGCTTGATGTTGATTTAAGATGTGGTGGTGTTAGTTTGAACAGGCTTCAAACTCAATCACCTAAATGCATTCTCAATACACTCAAATGGTAAGGTTTTATAGATCATAATAATAAAGATTGGTTTCTTATGTTAAATTAGATTATAAATTGTTGAAGTTTAATGTAAATGATCATATTTGCAGGGTGAAAATCCAGTCATGAGAAGGAAGAATTTGGGGATTTCAGAGAAGGAAACGATTTATAACATTCGTGAATATATGTATAATTGATTATAACCATGAATGTTATTACATGTTTAGAGGGTGTTGTATTATTATGTTCCATATGTCATAGTTCTTTTTTGGTGTGTTGTTTTATGTGAGCTATTATTTGAGACGTAAACTAATTTAATGTGGTGATTATTTAATTTTAAAACAATTCTAACATATTGCAAATGACATCAGATTGGTTAATTGACATACGGTAAGTCCACTTAAGATATCGCATTTGCATAATCCGGAATTGAGTTCTTCTGTCTACATTTAGTAAGAATTTGGTTTTCGGGTTGGCCAGTTGTAGCCTAATATAAGCTGCCGTTGACAAAAAAGAAAAATTCTAACATTTTGTACATATAGTATTATGGTTTTTTTTGTCAACAATAGATTATATTAGACTATAACTGGTCTATCCAGTATTCAAATTCCTACATAATATAGACGGAAAGACTCGATTTCTGGTTGTGCAAATGAGTTGTTTTAAGTGGAATTACCACCGACCAGTAAACTAATAGCCATTATCCATATAGTATTATGGTTAGAATAATCCAAATAATCCGATTATGTTACTAGATATTAACACTATTTTAAATTACTAATCCCGTTTTATCGATCAGTTAACTAGAAGAAAAAATGGTGCGGGATTAAAGGAAAAGATTCCGGTGGATTGTTGTTTTGGTGGCAATTGACCGTTAAAGTCGTTAATCTTGCCGATCTAATGGGCCTGTGTAGTAGTATTTGGGCTATGTTTAGTAAATAAAAGGGCTATAAATAGTGAATGATTATATAATGCAATTTATTTTCGCTATCAATCACTTTGTTTACAAGATTGTTCATGTGGCCCCTAAGACTAGAATTGTCCAATTTATTTTGTTTTCTCTCTTTTTGTTTTTTTCTATTAATAGATTAATGCACGCCTTAGATACTCTCTATACTTTCTTACTCATTAAAGTATAAAATAGTATTCCATATTTTTCTAATTTCTAGCAACAATTATACAAATTTTGAATAAAATATCCGGCTGCAAATCACTTGATCTACAAGCAAACACATAATTATTTCTACAAATTAAAATATAAATTGAGAGAAGACATGGTAATCAAGATGAGATAATAATAAAAGTAACAATAAGAATGTTCTTTTTGAAAATTCATTTAAAACATTCGAATTGCATCATTAGGATAAGAAGTGGGTCTAAAAGCAGTGCAGTGACCAGTCTCACGTGATAAAAAAAGAAGAAGCCAATTTCAATTCACAAACATTGAATTGTCAAAGTTGCTTGCAAACCAAGTTATGATGTATTTGTAGGACCATAACTTAAACATCTCTTAAACCAATATTAGCCACCACTAATCTCTCTTAGTTACTATATTTAGTTTCATTTTTTACTCAACTCATTTATTATATTTCTAAATATTCGTCTAACATTGTAGATTACAAAATCAGCTTCTATAACACAAATGACTCTTATTATAATGGTATGCAGTAAATCTATTTAAAGCAACTCATTTACACAATCAGAGATCGAGTCCCTCCGTCTATATTATGTAGGAATTTGGCTACTATACCAACCAATTGAGACCCAATATTATTTACCATTGACAAAAGCTTCTATAACTTTAGAAACAAAAATTTAAAAGTTTAAGAGACTTGGCAATTAATTATTTAATGTAGGACAAAATTTGGCTATTTTTTATATCTTGTAGCATCTTCAATACATTTGAGCAGTTTATTGCTATTACTACCTCAAATATTTTGTAAGGAAATGAGATAGAATATATCACACAACAATAATCTTGAACTATGTGTAAAGAGAAGAAAGATTCTGATTCTTCCTGCTTTTATATAGATTCTTCCATTATGTCTGAAGAATAAAATCAATTTAGATTATTTATAACTCCTATATTTATTTATAAATGTTATTTGAAAATAAATTTACTTCAATCTATTTTTATTTTTACTCTAAAACAGAAAAATTTTACTTTTTAATAGAGGAAAGTATTATTTTTTCGTTTAATTTTAAAACGATATTTTTAGAATAAAAAGAAAATATATTTAAGATATTCATCTTTAGAGTTGAAAATAAATAAATATATTGGAAATGGTTTTAAACAAAAAAATACTTCAAATTCTTTCACGTTTATGAAACAAACCTGGCAAATGTTATTTAGTCTAGTGGCAGGTGGTAAGTCCACAAGAGGCATGCGCACTTGCACATCTTGGGATTGAGTCCCCCACTTACATTTGTAAAAACTTGACTAATGTACCGGTCATTTGTTGCCCAATATTAATTAAAAAAAAAAGTGAAGCAAACCTCACACTTGAAAATATTTTGAATTTTTTAACAAGTCATCAAAAATAACAAAATCCTTCGGGTAAATTGATAATGGTCTAAATAGAATATTGAATTTCATTTTTAACGAAAACATAGTTATGATTTGGTCGAATAAAATATTTGATTAAGCAAATCTCGGAAATTACATAGCCATAACGAAATTTTCGAAAATCAAAGAGTAAAACTAAAGAAAAAAAAGCACAAAACAAATAAATAATAATAATAAAATTTTAAAAAGGAAAATAAAAAGCAAATGATATCTACCCTAGTAGAAGGTGGTAAATCCACGTAAGGCAGAGCATTTGTATAATCCAAGATCAAATCATTTTGTTTATAATATGTAAAAATTTAATTATTGAACCGGTGAGTTGTAACCTAATATAATCTGCCGTTTACCCAAAAAAAAAAACAATAAATGAAGAGTGACTATATTTAAGAAGGATATGTTAGTAAGAAACGGCGATTTCTTGGGAGCTTTTAGACTCTTTCTTTCTCCTTCTTCTCTCTAAATTCTTAAATAAAATAAAAAAAACATTTACTCTCTCTTTTTTTGAGTAAATCACAAAGATGAAAGGTCGAGTGAGAAAGATTAAGCACACAGTTCACCGGAAAATCACTAACAAACCGTTTAATAGCTTCACAAAAGTTGTGAAAATCACAGTGACTGATCCATGTGCTACTGATTCATCAAGCGACGAAGAAAACGACAACAAATCGGTGAGGAGAGTGAAACGTTATGTGGAAGAGATTAGGTTTTGCGATTTCAACGACGGAGATGTTAAACCGGTGAGGAAGGTTAGGAATAAACCGGTGGTGGAGAAGACAACGGAGCCTGTGAAGTATAGAGGTGTAAGAAGACGACCTTGGGGAAAATACGCGGCGGAGATTCGTGATCCTTCGACTGGTAATCGACGGTGGCTTGGGACTTTTTTGACGGCGGAGGAAGCTGCTATTGGTTACGATGAAGCTGCGATTCGACTTAAAGGTCATAACGCACTCACGAATTTCCTCACTCCTCCTCCTAAACCACCGGTTTTGTCGAAATCTCCGGTTATCGAATTCGAATCTCCGGTTATTGATCTTGAAATGGTTTCTGGTTGTGAATCTCAAATCAGTCTTTGTTCTCCAACTTCTGTTCTCCGGTTTAACCAAACCGAAGAGTCGAAGGAAGAAGAAGCTCCGTTTTTCTTACCGGAGTTATTTCCCGCCGGAGATTTTTTATGGAATTCCGAAATTACCCCTTACTCTTTATTTCTAGATGAAATCAATCAATCCTTACCAAACAACAAAACAATCTCTTCTTACACAGATCCAAGTTTGTCGGTACCGTTAAACATGATCGGAGATTTCAGCTCATGGGATGAATTTTTCCAAGATAATTTGTTGGATCATTGAAACAAGTTTCTTCGTTCTTCTCAGAGAATTTTCAGTGTTTGTTTTTGGTGAGTGATGAGTGGTTTTGTGATAATGACTTGGTTAAATCTTACCCGTCGGTTTTTCCTCTCGTGGACGGCTACGATTAATTTATTACGCGAGTAAATATAGTTTAGTACTATATTAATAGAGTTTAAGATTTGTGTTAATTAGGAGGTTTATGTTTATGTATTGGGGATTTTTTGTATTTGGTTTCTTTTTCGAGTCTGTCACTAATCAAAGAAACAGTATATAGATCGTATATATATAAAAAAAAAATTCATTATTATTATTATTATTATTATTATTATTTAATAGTGATTTTTATATTTATTTAAATGTAAAATCTTTGTCTTTTAATTGTTCATTCGCATCCCACATAATCTCAACTATAAGGCTGATGTTTTTGCCAGATTTATTAAAGAGATTGATTGTATTGAACTTTGGTTTCGTGAAGTATTGCACTTTATATGATTACTATTGACAAAATAAAAAAAAAAAAATGGTTCCTTCGCATGAATCTCACCAAAGTGGGGTTTATATGGCATGTCAATTTTATTTGAATTTTCTTTGTACATAAAAACATCAAATCAATATAAGACTATTTAGTAATATTTAATTAGTAATTTGAATATAAATATCTTTAAGATCTTAATCAACTATCTAATTTAGATATATATGATGTCAAAAAAATAGTTTTTGCATTTTTGGCACTATTTAAGTGTGAAAGCAACAATGGCTATTAATGTGAAGAACCAACTCATTGAGCCATGTATAATGCTATAAATTGTCTCCACTGTTAGAACCTTTTCAATTTCAAAAACAATTTCAATTATCACAATTTGTTTTCCTTCTTGTATCCATAATTTTGGTTGATGTCTACTCTAATAGTACATTTGATTCCATACAAATAGCAAAACTATAACACAGTATTGTATAGTTTGGTATACATCAATCTATAAAAAAGAAAAACTATTAAATGTAGTTTAGTCTTTATTGTTAAACATCGAAAGTATAACAATGAAACACCGAAGAGAGAAGTAAGACGATGTTTTGGTACCATATATCATCTTCAATGGTAAGAAATCATTGGAATCTCTTAAAAGATATTAATAATATTTTAATTTATCTAATTTAATAATTAAATTTTATTTAGAAAAAAAAGTAATCATTCATAAGAGCTTATATGGTACATGGGTCTCTACAAGTATGTCTACATACTCTTAAATAAAAACATTCACTTACTTCTCTCTTCTCTTTTCTAATTTTTTCATTTTTTATTAACAAAACTTCTCTTACGCAATTTCATTGGAGGTGCTCTTGAATGTCTTTGTGTCAAAGACAATAAACTATAGAAATTAAAACGAAAGAGTCTTCCAATGAAGGAAGAGGAAGACTTCTCATGATCTTGTCGTTGACCTTAATCTCCCACTAACACATTTTTTATTTATTTTTCTTTAATTATATTTGTATCAATCTTTCGATTACGACCTCTCCTAATAATAATTGTTATTAGCAATTTGTCATTTATTTATTCACATGATTTTTAACCTGTCACTCTCTGTCTCCTTTTGGAAATGTTTTTGATATAATTTTAGACTTTTCGTATCTACTAACTATGTTTTCTTTCTTTTTCCAATTTTCACTATAATATAAATCAAATATACTTAAAACTATAAAACAAAAATTAAATTAATAAAGATAAAGGAGTGTATAAATTTGGTTTATATATTAGAAAAAAGGACCATTCACCAAAAACACTAATAACAATAGTATTGGTTCGTTCGAGGTTTAATTTGACCAATTGAATAAATTTGTCTCTTTCGTGTTTTAAAAATGGACCAGAGACTCTTTTTGGCTTCCCGAAATACGACTTCACTGCCAAAACCCTCTTTTTAATTCAGAAGCAGAGCTCTTCCCATTCCTCTTATCAGAAATTTTAACAAACAATGAAAACTGAAAACTTTAAATTGTTATAGTTGAATGGTCAAAAATAGTAAAAACAAAAACCACCAATGTTCTTACATGTTAGATCACTTGTCCAATCAAATCAAATATATTGAAAAATTAAAGTTTGTTTGTTTTAAAAAAGACATATTAATACATGGTCATGAGTATGACGACGTAAATGGACCACTAGTCGTATGGAATCAGAGTAAATTGGTTCAAAGTTAAAGAAGATATTCATATTGTAAGATCTAATCGATTAAGACATGCAAATGATAATATATAAAAAAACACATCGACCCTTTAATGTATATGCATCATCTAATACGTATTAGAATATGAAATTCTAATTTAAAACCAATTGGCAATAAGTAGATTGACCCAAGTCATATATATACTAGAGGGGATCTCTTCCAACTATCGATGTGGGATATTATTCCCTAATATGCCCCCTCGAGATGATGACTCTTTGGTCATTAATCTCGTATGTTTGGGGATGGATCGACGACACCAATATTGGGCCTGACTTGTCGATAGTGGGACCACTTTGGATCGGATCGGGTTGGACAGCATAGATCGTGGGCTCTGATACCATATTAGAATATGAGATTCCAATTCAAAATTAATTGGCTATTAGGGGGCATATTAGAAAATAATATCCCACATCGGTAGTTGGAAGAGATCCCCTCTAGTATATATAGGATTTGGGTCAATCAACTCAAAACTAATTGGCAATGAGTAGATTAACCCAAGTCCTATATATATTAGAGAGGATCCCTTCCAACTACCGATATTAGATATTATTCCCTAATAATACGTGTGGTAGAAGAAGAAGATGCTTTGTATAAACGAAGTTTTAAAGTGACGTTGAGCTACATTATAAACAAATATTTGACTAAAACAATAGTTAGTTCAAAGTGTCGTTTGTTTCTTTCTTTTGAGCATAGTTTTCGAAGATAATTTTTTCTGTTGGCTAATGTATTTCGTATTATATATGTCTGTGTGGTTTAAACAAATATTATTTACACTATTATCACACGAAATAAATATGATTTTCAAAATCGAAAGAAAAAATAATAAATATGATATCCAACTACTTAATAAAAAAACTTTTGTATAATAAAATTTTGCTTTGAGGATTAAATTACCAATCAAAGTTTCTCAAATTGCAAATGACTCTTAGCCTAGTGGTCGACAGTAACTCCACATAAAATAGCTCATTTGTACAATTAGAAATCGAGTCTCCCGTCTACATTATGTATAAATTTGGCTATTGGACCGGCCAGTTATCGCTTAATATAATTTGTCGTTGACAAAAAAAAATCTCAAATTAATTTTGAAAAACAAAGAGTGACAAAAGAAAATAAGCCAAAAAAGTGGGTTTAAGCCCATGTAGTGAACCACGTTGCAAAAGGTAATGTCTTTATCAGACAGAGGTTGGCCCAAATCAAATTGAGAGGTGAGACAAGTTGCCAACAAAATCTCTGTACCAATGAGATTGTTTTGGGACCTACAAGATCTTTAAGTGAAACCCTCTTAAATCACTTTTACACTTTGTGTCTTAATTACATTTATAATCAACATTGAACTCCTGTTATGTTGCATTTACTAACCTGATAAAAATTTAATGGTATGAGATTAATTATCCTTTGTTAGATAATAAGGTTTGCCATTTGTTCTTGTGGCATTGTGTTCTCAATTTATGCAACAAGGCAAAGAACAAAAGAATTTAAGCTAAAGTTCTGTTTCTCTCAACTTGTTCATATATTTTAAGTTTATATTTGGAAGAAAACAATAATATTATATTATATTATATAAAGTTAAGTTTTTAAAGCTAATAATCAAGAATATTTTTTACATGTCAAATATAATAATTCAAATTTTTGTATTATTATATTATATAAAGTTGAGATTCAAAAGTTAGTAATTAACAAATTTCTTTTACACGCCGAATTCAAAGATTCAAATTTTGCAGTATTTTATTGTATAAACTTGAATTTCAAAAATTAGTAATCAACGAGATTTTTCCACGTATCAAATTCAACGATTCAAAATGTTGTATCCTATTATACGAAGTTGGGTTTAAAATCTTATTATATAAAGTTGGGAAAAATTAGTAATCAACGAGATTCTTAAATACTATCTAAAATATAATACATATATATAGGTCAAACAATCTAAATGAATACGATTTAGGAAAACAATCAAATCCCGCATTATAACGTGAGTATAATCATATTTTTTCATAAAATCGTGCATCACACGAGTCTGTATATAATATATTATGTTAATGATTTTAAAATTTCAAATCTACTAATTAACTTGGTCTTTTTCCAATATGTTCCAAAATCCCAAATCTACAAAACTTCACACTTGAGATATTCTTATTGTTGTCTTTCAGTATGTAAATAATGAGTTTTATTATAACAAAAATAAGAATAATAGTGTTAGGTGAGAGTACTCTAGTTGGTGAAATTGGGACAATAGAAAGATAACACTTATTACTACTAATTTCATACAGCTTGGCTCTGATTCTTGTCTTAAAAAACATATAAAACTTGTCACGTTCTAAAAAGATAGAAAAAATCATGATGTTTTTTTTTTTGTATAAGTCCTAATCTTTGTTTGAAAATGTTCAATTTGGCAAAAAACGGCAAGGCGTTTACATTATCTAAGTAAAAACAGCGACGCTTTCGTTAATCAAACTCTAAATAGGAAAAGACGTCTCAAGCCCATATAAGGCCCATAATGAAAACAAAGCGAACTCCTAAACGGCAAGAAGTTCGGTCAAAGGTTTTGAAAATGGTGGTCAATTTACGAACAACGGCATGGAATCGTGTTCCGAAGGATTTTTCAAGCAAAATTGGAAAGCCCTAGAAGATACAAATCTAAGAAATTGGTTTATAGTCGACGTGAAATCGAATTTGATTGCTCAAGGATTGAAATTGAATTGTAGTTGTGATTGATTCTGCTGATTTTTTGATGGTGGAAGAAGCAAAATTAGATTCAGAATCGAAGCCGATGCCAAATGAGAATTTGAGATTCGGAGAAAGGGCACTTTCGGCCGGAGGTGCTGCTTTTATATCGGCGGTCATAGTAAATCCTCTCGATGTTGTTAAGGTTCGAAAGCTAACAAATTTCCATCCTTTGGCTATAAAATCTTATCGAGCTTCGTAAATGTTTATTCTTTTGTATTAAGCAGACGAGATTACAAGCTCAAGATGCAGGAGTTCCGTATCAAGGGACATGTCGTCTTGGTTGTATCGACACGAAATCAAAGGTAGTTTTTGCTAGCTAAATTGTATTGTGAATAAGTCATCTATAGTTTTGAAATGGATTATTGATTGTATCTTTGCTTTGTTGCAGGTTGTACATGATTTAAGAAGTAAGTCTTCTCCAGGAGTGTGTCGAATAACTGGCTCTGCATCTGTATGCACAGAGAATCAGTACAAGGGAACCATTGATGTGTTCTACAAAATTGTCCGCCAGGTATAACAATTGCCTTGTGTTGTGTCATTGTCGTTCTAGACATCAATATTAACAGGGTAATAAGAGTGTGTAGTGTCTATATATAGAATTATAGATTATCATTTGAATACCCTATTGTTCTTTTGAGAAATTCATGATTTTTTCATCTTTCTGGCTTTTGGTATAGTGTCTGTGTAATGCAATTCGTCTTGGAAATTGTAGCACCATCTAGGATTTACCTCAACTAAGGAATTTTCTTTTGTGATTTATTTATAGTTCACTATTTACTCATTTGTAGAGTTTCACAGGAACAACTTTATGCAGGAAGGGTTTTCGAGACTGTGGAGAGGTACAAACGCAAGTTTAGCATTGGCCGTCCCAACTGTGAGTCTCTTAAGTAAATGCTGTTGGCTTCTGCAACATTTATCTTCACTTGTCTTCCTGACTTATTACTACGTCTTTGAATATGTTGTTACTTGCTAGGTTGGAATCTACATGCCTTGTTATGATTATTTTCACAATGTTATGGAGGAATTCACCGTAGAGAAGTCCCCAACTTTAACCCCTTATGTCCCACTAGTTGCTGGGACAATAGCACGCTCCTTAGCTTGTATCTCTTGTTACCCTGTCGAATTAGCAAGGACGCGGATGCAGGTAACTCTTAAGGCTTTGAGCACTTGTTATGCCCATTTCCTTGGGTGTTAAACTATTAATGACTTAAGAATAGACACCATAGTAGCAGTCTAGTAGACCTATCTGGCTGAGCGAACTAAAATATGAGGAAGATGTAATGGCTTATGATTACTTTATCTGTGCGTCGAGAAAACATCAATGGATATTGACTCATTTTGATTTATTATCAGGCATTTAAGGGGACACGAAAAGATGTGAAAATGCCTGGCGTTTGGAAGACATTAGTTGACGTCATCAATCCAGTCAAGGGTTCAAATAATGGACAAAATTACAGGATGTTATGGACTGGTCTTGGTGCTCAACTTGCTCGGGATGTTCCATTCTCTGCTATCTGCTGGTCTATACTTGAGCCCGTAAGTAATCTGTCTTAAACACATGAATTTCCATAGTCTTCCATTCATGTTCTTATGATTGCTTCACTTATGACTTTAGACCCGGAGAAGCATTCTCTCTCTCATGGGTGAGGAACCAAGGGCAGGCAATATAATAGGTGCAAACTTCACTGCTGGTTTTGTTGCGGGTGCAGTTGCTGCTGCAGCTACTTGCCCACTCGATGTAGCAAAGACTCGGCGCCAAATAGAGGTAAAAATACCTAACTTCATCTTTCATAATTACACTGAGATCATCTATAAATTAGAATTAGCTACCAGCATTGATACACAACTGTCGTAAGTTAACATTGAAACGTTTTTGATATATGCAGAAGAATGCAGATAGAGCCATGACAATGACTACAAGACAAACATTGGCAGAGATTTGGAGGTATGAATTTACTAGTGATATAAAACCATTAGACCATTAGACAATTACTTCTTGGTAATCACTCGAAACTTCCAAACTTACAATCCTTGTGGGGTTATGATATAGGGACGGAGGAATGAAAGGGATGTTTAGTGGAGCAGGGGCTCGAGTCGGACGAGCAGGACCATCTGTAGCCATTGTGGTTTCCTTTTACGAAGTGGTGAAGTACGGACTGCAAATCTTTCACCAACAGTAACAACACTTAAACCTTCATTCATTCCATAGATTATGTTTTGATGCGAAGCTAAAAGAATCCTTCCGCATCTAAGTCAATGAGTGCCTTCTAAGGTTTTTACTGCAAAATTTATTCAATTATTTGCATTTGTTTTTTAAATATATCTTTTATGAACAAAAATAATTGTAATTTCAACATTGAGATTCTCCACGTTGAAGGGTATGTCCTATATAAGCAAAGTCAGGTTTTTTTGATACACAACATGTGAAATGTTATTGAATAATTCCGTGATTTATGGTTTTGTTGTTTTGTTCTAAAGATTTTGATCATGTGATCGTAATTTTGTATATAATAAAGAAATTAACTTTTATCATTTTACAAGGAAATTGAACATTTTTAGTTACTTTTCTTTTAAATTTGTTAGATTTCAATGTGAGGTCAAATTTTAAACAATAAAGATCGTGTTTTTTTATAGTTTTTTTTTGTCAACCGCAAACTATATTAAGCCACAAGGCTAGTCCAATAGCCAAATTTCTACATAATTTAAGTGGGAGACGTGGACTTACCGTCTCCCACTAGGCTAAGAATCATTTGCTATTTTTTTTTAATAGTTTTTGTTCTTTCTTTTTTGGCAACGGCATTGGGCCGCAACTAACCGGTCCAATAGCTAAATTCCTACATAATGTAGGCATAAAGACTCAGATCCCAGATTATGCAAATGCGCTGCCTTAAATAGAATTAACCTTATCTAGTTTTTGTTTAATAAAATTAAATATTAACGGTCAATAATTTTTGGTAACATTATATAATGAATTAAGAATAAAATAATATGAGAAACACATGACTGATGGAAAACAATGTTGAGAGATGAATCTCCAGACAAAACACACAAATTTCAGAAGAACAAATTAATAGCCATACTCTGAAAATTTATCCACAAAGATTAGAACTTGGAAATCTGATGGAAAGACAGAAACTTAGAAGAAGGAGAAGGAAGAAGAAGATGCATCTAGAGGATGAATTAGGTAAGTAAGCACAAGCGCTAACACCATTAGCAAATACGCAATCCCTTGATCTATCGATGTTCCTGAAATTACAAATCCAAATTCAATATCAAATTACAAATCGAGAATAAACGAAATCGATCTGGATTCAGATCTGGATTGAGAGAGAGAAATGAAATGCGAAGATGGAGGAAGAAAGATGAGTATGTAACTAACCATCGCTGGTGGGAGAAGGAGCAGGAGCTAGGGATTGAGCACCGGCGAGAGAGAAGATGACGGCGAAAACGAAACTGAAGAACGCGAATCCAGCAACGGGAATCCTTAAAGCCATCTTCTCTGGTTTGATCGGAAGAAAACGAAGATGTTTTTGAGCTCTGCAGGAGATAACTCGGAGTAGAGAGTGTAAATCTGCAGAGACAACGGAGAAGATGAATGAAGGAAATGGTAAGAGACGACTTGTTTAGGTTTATTTATAGTAGAAGACCGGTTTAATATAACCGGTTATAACCGGGAATATTATTCCGGTTAAATGTATTTAACTAGTCAGCTAATAAAATTCAATAAGCATGATTTTCCTCGAATTCTCTTTTCTTCTTTGACCATTCCACGATTTTTTTTTCTTTTCTAGTTTTCTTGTCAAAATTGACATTATGTTTCTAGATAAATTTAAATAAGCAAAAAAAAAATAGAATACATATACAAATACTGTAAATAGCAGACGGTAAGTCCATTTAAAACAGTTCATTTGCATAACCTAGGATCAAGTTTTACTGTCTACATTAAGTAAAAATTTGGTTATTAGGTCGGCCAGTTGTAGTCCAATATAATATGTTGTTGACAAAAAAAAATACAAATACAGATATAATAATTTTGACTGAATTTTTATGTTTCTAATGTATTTAACCTAAGGTTAATTGCTTACGCCAAAAACTAAAAAAATCTTTGATTGAAGTTGGCTGCTAGTTTAGTAACGTTTAAAGCGACGTAGGCATGTGATGTGATTAGAATTAGATATTATTTTTATATTTTTATTTTATGTATATGTTTTTTCTTTTGTCAACAATATGTAATATACTGGAGCACAACTGGCCGGTGCAGTAGTCAATTTTTTACCGAATGTAAATAGGAAAACTTAATTCTTGGTTGTACACAAATGAGTTGTTTTAAGTGGATTTATCACTGACCACTAGATTAAGAGCCATTTGCATTTTATGAATAATTAGATTGACAAAACTCGATTATAACTAAAATTTTCTAATTTTTTTTATTGAATTTATTAATTATAAATGGAAAGAACTAAAACATAGATAACATAGTCGTTAGTTGAATCATTATAAATATCAAATTAAAAAAATTGGTCAAATTTTTATAAAATTTGTCATTAAGTTTTATAAAATAATAAGAAAATAAAAAATCTTTAAAGGTGTAGTGGGGGCTGACAGACTGGCAGCCAAACTGGACTCATTTGTCATATGGCTCGTTTCTCTTTTTACTATATTCGATTTTTTTTTTATTCCTATATGCAATTTGTTTTTTATATATTTTAAATGATGGATTAATAAGTTAACGGCTAATAATCAGCGTGATTATCGCTTAATCTGCTAATCTATTGTTTTGCTCAATCAGATTTTTGAATATCGGATGTTTTTTTTGCCAACGGTAAATTATATTAAATCATAACTAGCAGTTCCAGTAATCAAATTTCTATATAAGATAGGTAAAGAGACTCGATCTCTACTTATTCAAATAAATTGTATTAAGTGGACTTATCAGCAACTATTAGGATAAGAGCCATTTGTATATTGCATGAATTTTTATTTATTTATCAATATTGGGTCATAAATAGCCGATCCATTAGCCAAGTTCTTGCAAATGCAAGCGGGGGGACTCGATCCCAAAATGTGTAAGTGTGGATGCCACTTGTGGATTTATCACATGCCACTAGACTAAATGTCACTTGCGCATGTGTTTATATAGTCGGAATAATACATGATGACTATTATTTTTTGTAAAGGTTATCAATTAAATGTTGGAAAAAATGATTATCAATTAAATAGTATTTGTGATATATGATTATGATTATGTTTAACTCATTAAAAAATCTGGAGTAGCTCGGTTGTTGGATGTACGACAAATATGAATAATGTTGTATTTGAATATGAACAATTAGTTGTAAAGTTATAATGGTTATTTAATAATTAATGTAATCTTTATTAGGTGGTTATATTACAGAGTGTAGTTAGAGTGATTAGCCGTTGGATCCGTTACATCAATCATTTTGTGTTCAACATATCTTCAAACGTTGTTGGAAGACATGCACAATAGACTCACCATTTTAAAGTTTCTTAAGGATAAATTAATATTTTAACACATATAAATATTGAAGAAACAATTACAAATCATGGTACAATATTTCATAATGGGCTTTTTGAAGCAACCACGGCCCTTGTGAATATAAATCTGCTGTGACTTAAACAATATTTTTAATCTAACACTAGGTCACTATTAATCGATCTAATAGCTAATCTCCTACCTTCACTTGTAGTAGTGGGATTTAAAAGCTAGTAAGCTAGTTGACAAAAAAAAACACTAGGTCACTGTTGGTCACTGTTAATCGATCTAATAGCTAAGTTTCTACTTTAATATAAATAGTAGAATTTACGTGTATGTGCACTTATCTTTAGTGGACTTATTTTTTTTTTGTCAACAGTAAATTATGTTGGGCCACAACTGGCCAGTCCAATAGCCAAATTCCTACATAATGTAAGCATGGAGACTCGATCTCAGGTTATGCAAATGCGCTGCCTTAAGTGGACTTACCACCTACCACTACGCTAGATGCCATTTGCATTTTTAGTGGACTTAACATATCCCACTAATATAAAACTCATTTGAATTCTTAAACAGTTTTTTTTTTTTTTTTGTCAACGACAAATTATGTTGGGCCACAACTGGCCGGCCCAATAGTCAAATTCCTACATAATGTAGGCATGGAGACTCGATCTCAGGTTATGCAAATACGCTGCCTTAAATGGATTTACCACCTGTCACTAGGCTAGATGCCATTTGCAATTCTTAAACAGTTTAAATCCTATAAATAATATGCACTCTATTGAGGATTTAATTATAAGTATGAAAGAATAAAGAGGATAAGAAAGAGGGGACATAGAAATAGCTTAATTGCCAGAAAAAAAAAAAAAAAAAAAACAAGAAAACCCTAATTCGATTTATATTAATGGTGATTTACTTGGTTCTTATGTGTAGAAAACCAAAATCTGAATATTTTGTGTCTTGCTTAATAAGAAGATTAAAAACGTATGTAATGAGATTACAAAGTCGGAAACTAAAGGAATAGACCAATATATAACAACTATAATAAATCAGTAAAGAATATAAAATAAAATATTTACAATAGAATCTTTAATTAACTAAATCGGAGTAAACCACTCTAATACCTCTCAAGTGGGAGCATATTCTGAATTTTTAACTTGGACGTGAAATTGTTGAAACTTTCCTTTCCAAACAGTTTCGTGAAAATGTCGGCCAGCGACATTGTTGTAGAGACATGTTGTAACTGAATAGTCTTAGCTTTAACTTCATCTCGAACAAAATATAAATCTAATTCAACATATTTTGTGCATTCATGAAAAGTGAAAATCCTACTCAAAGACCCTCTATAAAATGCAAAGAAGACTCAACAAAGGGGTCATGCAACATCCTAGCCTCTTATTGTAAACCTAGCTTAAGACTTAGCATTGTAACCGAGCTTTGGCCTCGCCACTCCTATAACCACTCATTTTCGCTAATTAATAGATAAAATCTTCTACCTCATCTCTAAACTAATCTTTGTGCTAAGTCTGGTATTAACACAACCTTTCTTACCATATAA
Source organism: Lepidium sativum (assembly GCA_023374145.1). Lineage (NCBI taxonomy): Eukaryota > Viridiplantae > Streptophyta > Magnoliopsida > Brassicales > Brassicaceae > Lepidium > Lepidium sativum. The sequence continues at coordinate 67,183 of JAKUCM010003474.1, forward strand.
ATAACCTACAAAAATGCATCTCCAAATTATAGATGCAAATTTATCACCACTCATTTGTTGATTGTGAGTATATGCCAGTCACCCAAAGACCCGAATATTAGTGTGTGTAGGTGGCTTCTGAAACACACGCTCATGAGGATATTTATTGTTGATGACTAAGTAGGAGATGTGAGTTTTGGACCAAAGATTTCAAGTTATTAAAGTCTATTGGCTTAATGGATATAATATCGGCTTTGTTGATTGAGAAATGGGATTGGGGTTAATAAAGCCTACAAATATTCCACATTAAGAAAAACTATTTTGCCTGTGTATATACAGTGTTACACATGTAGAGTAGTATAGAGAGCATGGAGGAGGGAGGAGAACCACCTCACGCACGCCACCGCCGTGCCGTGCCAATGCTGGTACCCGGGGCTCATGCGCCTTAGGCCCACATCCGTACATATTCTTTTTGGGCCAAAATTTTAAGCCCAATAAGATAAAATTTCTGTGAATTCAAATGCAAAAGATTCATGTCTTATCCAAAAACCGAGTCTTCTAATAGTTCCAAGATTTCCTCTCCACGTTCTCCTAGCCTCACAATCACGTCGAAGAATATGCTGAGCTATTCCTAACTTGTTCGTCAAGTTTTTGTCTTTATCAATGTTAAAAAAACGCTAGGCGTTAGGCATGTGGTGACTTTCCGCCTAATGCCTAGAAAGACTAGTCGAGGCCTATATGATTATAGGCGGTTTAGATGATATTTAAATAAATGATATTTTATATATGATAAATTAACTATATAATATAAATATAACAAATAATATGAATCTTATGATTTAAAATTTACAATTAGAAAAAAACAATCATTTATTTCTTAAAACATTTTTTTCAAGGAAAACTCACAAAAAAACCAAATTATAATTTTTATAAAATATATTTTATTAACTAATCACCATTTCAGCCGGCTAACTATCGTCTTAACCATTGAGTAATTCATCTGATTTGTCTAAAAACTAATCGGAATGTTCCCACCTAGCGCCTAGGCGCCGTCTAGCTTGAATTTCCGAACATTGCTCTTTCAAGTTGAAGACTCATTCTCTTCAATGTTTTTTCCACGCGAAAGACAAAAACAATTCTCTGAAGTTTTTAGTCTTAGTCCGAGAGTGTAGAGTAGATACAATAAGTTCGTAGATTTCTTTCTTTGATGTATCATCGTCAATCTCACACAATTCTATTATGAGACTCTGAAACGCATTCAACCGAGTACATTGCAGACATTTACTAAATTATGGTAAAAAGTCTATTGTTTATTTTTTTTGTATGCAATAGAAAATGCTGTTGAAAATATTACGTAAAAAACGTATAAGATAGAGTTGTAGATAAACCTTTTTATCTTAACTTAACTTGTAAGGTTTAGTGAAGTGATTAATTGTTAGCCATTCGATTTTTTCTATAAGTTCAACTAAAAATCTTTAATAGGATTGAGCATAATATCCGAAATCTGAATTTGATCTAAAATAAAAGGAATCGAACCTGACAAAATACCCGAATAAATTTTACATCATAGAAATTTAGGTACCCAAGTAAACCGAAACCCGAATAGATATCTAAAGTACCCAAAATATATTATATATTTTTAAAATAGTTATATGCATATATAAACTTTTAGTTAACTATATATTCAAAGTTATAATTATAAATCAGTATATATTAATCAGTTTCAATTAAATGGATGAAAAAACTAAAATATTAGATTTTTAAATTTAAATTATGATTTCTCTATATTTTTTTAGTTTTTTTAAAAGATTTTTAAAAAATACATGAACCCAAACCTAACTCTAATCGAAGTTGGTCTGAAAAAAAGTATTTTAAAAATTGAATCCGACATGAACCTGAAATATACTAAACCGAATCCGATCTAAAATTCTAAAATACTCAAACATGTGTTTATATGCTTAAATTTGAAAACTCAAAACCTGAAAAGACTATACGTACCAAGATTATAAATGTAGATTTAAGGCTTTATTTAAAAAAATCGACCTAATCTATATTTTATATGAGAATAAATGATTTTTTTTTTTTTTTTTGAAAATCCTTATCTGAAAATAAGGATCTTCAACAAACAAAAGAAAATCATTTTTTTTTCTCTCATAAGTCGTATCTAATAACTATATATAATTTAGGCATTAGGGTTGCAAAATTCTGTGAGAAAAAAAAAAAAAAAGTCTGAGAAGGAGACACTTGTTCATGGAAGAAAGAAGAAACGTAATGAACTCTGTTGGCTATTTCTATAAATTTGTTCGAGGAATCAAAAAGATAGGAAAGAGGTGGGAAAAAGTATGCATCAATGCGAATTACTTGAAGAATTGTTCATATGGCTTCCATTTAAATCTTTGTGTAGATTTAAAGCTGTGTCTAAAGAATGGAAATCAATACTGGAATCAAAGAGGTTCGTTGAGAGACATCTGAATCTTCAAAACTTTGGCCGGAAAAGTCTTGTGGTTGCTTACGATTGCAACTGTGGCTTCTCGATGAATCTCCTCACGAAGTTGCAGCGATTGGAAGGAGGTGAAGAGTTTGTGTTTTTGCACTTTGACGCTACACAACCGTCGTTGAGTTATGACGGTTTGGTCTGTATCCCCGAAGCACAATGGATCAATGTTTCGAATCCTTCAACTAAACAACTCTGGCAATTTCGTTGTCCTCCATTGTTGAACACTCTCCCAAACTCCATCACTTTAGGAAAAGGTAAAAATCTATTCTTTGTTGAAGTCTTCAACAAAAACTCAAACTTTGTAAAAATCTATTCTTTGTGTTCAGCAAAGACTCAAACAAACCAAGTGATTGTAATCTAGTGGCTTAAACTTTGTACCAAAGGTCCAAGGGGTCTAGGGTTTAATTCACTTTGAAGGGGATTTCACATGAGCTTCCTTGGCTTCCAAGGAGATTATGGTGAAAGATCTGTCGAATATCCCGTCCTCTATTGAGGATGATGCAGGTTCCCTACTAGTCAGAGTCAGCAGTCCCTTAAAAACCATGAACCTTTCGGTTGCCAAAAAAAAAGACTCAAACTTTTACGTTACCTATAGTAAAAATCTATTCTTTGTGTTCAAGAAAGACTCAAACTTTGTGAATTGATCATGTTGTTTTGATATTTGCAGAATCATGGTCGACTTATTTTCCAGGAAATTGTGTGATGGGATTCGGTAGAGACATTGTTAGCGGTATTTATAAAGTAGTCAGGATATCTAATGATCCTAACTATCGTCATATTCTTGATGTCAACACTGGTCAATGGAGGAAACTATGGATACCAATTCGTTACACGTTTGATTTAGGAAGAAAATCAGTCTGTGTTAATGGATCAATCTACTGGTTACAAATTGAGTCTGGTTCAATCTATACACTATACTATCTTTGGATCTCCACACTGAAGAGTGCCATGAAGTTCTACATCCACCTCTTCCCAGTGGCATTATGTTTGAAGCACAAATTGCCAACATTCAGGATTTTCTTGCCATTGCAATGCCTGTATCTGATCCTGTTCACAAACTAGATATATGGATTATGGATTCACGATATGAAACATGGATGTGGAGTCACTCAATATGTTTATCTTCTCTTGGTATATTGGAGTCTAGATCCTTCACGCCTGTGACTCTCTTTGGAAGGCAATGTTGTCTTCTATGACAATAAGAACACATTGTTCAAATATTATCCACAGACAGATCAACTCCAAACCCTCTCTCAAGACATTTATGTTTTAACTCCTTACATTGAAAACTTGGTCTCATTTCAGACTCAACGAGTCAGGTTTAGGACAGGAATTACTTGCATCAGCCGCAGTTATGTATCAGAAAGAGCTAAAGAGTTTCTCATCAAGGGAATACAGACTCTCATTGATGGAAAAGGTAAGAGAGTATCTTCAATATGTTTGATTTATACTGATTCATTTGAATTCTTTGAACATTTATGACTGATTCTCGTTTTGTTTATTGATTTAGCTTCTACATGGCTGTGGAAAAACCAAATCCAAATTTTTTGCCTCTATTTCTGCACTTGTTTTGTCTATCTCCTCACTGAATTCAACGTGATCCTTACAGCTAAGTTGATGCTTTTTTTCTACCTAACTCTTAAGGGTTATGGTCGCACAGTGATCAAGGTATTGTCAAAGTCTCTTCTGTTTTTGTTTGAACTTGTCATTAATGAGTTACTTTGAGTAATTTCTCTATGTTTTGTTGTGAACTTTTACAGATACTAATCACCAAGAAGTTCTTATATATCATTGGCCCTCTGCTTTATTCATTTGTCCTCTCCTCTGTTTCTTCCTTTATTTGATGTGATACATTTCTCTTCTTGGACTCTGTAGGAGTTTTATTTAGTTTTGTGAGTTAGTTCGAAATTTCAATCATGATGATATTCGTAATTGGTGAGTGTTGCTCGTGTTTGATTCCAAGTCGATAAAACAGAATTATGTATTACTTGTCTTAGAAAATGACTATACAAAAAACTGAAATTCTTCTGCTTTCAAATAAATAACTCAGATGTTACATCTAAGAGGTATAAACAACAATACAGTTTTCCTTCAACTTCTCCAAGATTTGGAAATTCCTGTTGGGATTAGGACAAAAACTTTGCTTCCAAGTGAATATATTTGTCCTAAGTTCAGACTTACAATGTCCCTTAGTGAAAATGCCAAATTGTCAGACAAGTTGGAGTAGTTTCATGTTTCCTGTAGAGTTTGCAGCTACAAGCATGTTCGATTTTTTCCTCCAACAGACGCTCGACACAAACTGTCCATTGTCATCGTAGTACTCGTTTCCCGAAATTGGATCGACTGATCCAAACTTGTATGAAGTCATTGGCATCGGTAAAGATCGATAGTAACTATATACCTATTAATCATGTGTTTTAACAAGTTATATAGCTAACTAGACCAATCATAAAAATTAAGGCAGCTTTATAAACAAACAATTGATACCTCATTAGTCTCTGAACCACAGGCTACGTATCCATCCAAAACCGATAATCCGACGAAATTCTGTACAGGTAAAAAAGGTAAGACATAAGAACTAACTGATGATGTTGGAGGAGAAATTAGGGATAGATAGTAGAAAAAAAAACAGTCAGGGACTAACCTTTTGATTTGTATGTCCTTTATACGTCATTGAACAAGCACCAGAAGATACACCAGAGGAATTTGTTTTGTTTAAATTCCAAAGCTTGAGAGAGTTATCAGTGGAAGCAGAAACAATGGTTTCTGAATCCATAAATTTAACATAGCTAACAGCTTTCTCATGGCCAGCCAAAGTGCACCAAGGAGTCTTAACATATCGAAGATCGTAGCAATAGACCTTGTAATCAGCTGAACCAAATGCCAACAGGTGATTGGAATAAGAAGAGAACTGCACACAACACACATTTGCTGGACTCCATATTGTACCTAATGACCGTTTCTGCATAGCCACGAGAGTAATATGTGTAAGCAAAAATGGTTGCAAATGTTTCTCTTTTGGTATACAGAATATAAGGAAGAGCCTTACCTCATTGATGCTCCAGAGTTTCACCGAACAATCATCACTTCCACTGACAAATTTTGTCGGGTCAGATGGAGAAAAATCAACTGACCAAGCTCTTTTCTGGTGTTCTGTGTATTGCGAAAATCCTTGTCCAGTTCCAGCATCCCATATCTGCACTCATCAGTCACCATAGAATAATAAAATTTCAAGTCAAAACCATGCCAATGTATATTTACCGTCACTTAGACTGTTCAATGCCTCTATTCAATCACAAGATTAAAATGACCACGTTTCATAGAGGAAGAAAGAGCACATGAGGCTAGTCCTAGAGATCAAGAAAGATTCCAAACTTGAAATAAATAGGTGAAACTATTAGCTTCCATACGCACCTGAACTACACCATCGTAGTCAGTGGAAGCCAAGTAGTTTTTGATGTAACTATTCCAGCAAACACAACTTAATTTAGATTTGTTGACCATCTCCACTAGTGGGTAATGAACACCGGCAGATTCATTCATAAATGCATTGAAATCAAAAATCTTGATTTTCTTTGATATTCCAGCTGCTGCTATATGTTCCTCATCAGGGTCAAAACTCAATGAGCAGACCACACTTGCAGAGTTTAAAAGGTCTCCACTTCTTATTGTCCCACGGGTTTCAAACTTGCTACTTGACCGAGCAAATTTGCACACCCCCAAAAAACACTTCCAGTTGATCTGAAGAATTCCCTTTGGTGCTTGTATTTCGATTCTCACTGTGGTTTTCAGACCACTTTTCGTCCTTTAGTAGGATTTTGTCAGAACGAGCAGCAGAATCCGATAAGTTCATTTGTGATCTCATGAAGAAATATGCATCTTCGAGTTGACGAATATTACTCATCAGCCTGTCCGTATTAGCAGTTGGTACAAACAAGGCGCCAGAAGGTGTACACTGCTCATTTAGTGGCGAGGCTTGGACTCTTCTTTCAATAGTACCATGAGATCTTACCAGAGATGCATTTGAAGAATATCTTCGCTCAGCCTCCTTAATATCACCTTCCAGGGTCTGGATGTCATGTAGGAGCTTAGATGCTTTTTTCTGCTTATGGTCTTCTAATGAAGATAAAAAATGCAGCAACAGCTCAGATATCTCCTCATCAGCAGCGGTCGATTTAACTGAATCATCCTCGCATATCAACTCTGACTTAAGGATTTCTCTGTTACAGAAAAAGAAGAGACTGAGAACAGAAAAATAAACAAGCTGATAGCTCACACAGTGGAAGGCCATTTTATCTTCACAATTATGAGGGGAAACTTTAAATAAAATTTAAAATTATCCGGGTAAGACATCTTAAAGACTACAATTTAAGCTAATGGAAGATCCACACATTCTCCGTTTTACCACTCTACGAGTAACTATTCCCCTGCATGATTCATTTTAGAGTAGAACTTAGCTAAATACCTAGTTGTTGGTCGAGAGGAGGGTTCAGGATGTAGAAGCCAAAGACAAAATCCAGCTTCCTTCGGGTATTTTGAGAGAAATGTTGGTGGGAGAATCCGATGACGTAAATCTGCCATCATTGCAGCATGCATCTCACCGGACTCACACTGGCATAGCAGCTGAAGTAACCAATAGTTAAGGTAGAGATGTCAGTAAGCGTCCTCACATGAAAGGGTCAAACAAGTAAATAAAGAGACTGACAAGTTACACTGCAGAGTAAAAAATACTAGCTTTGGGGTTTAAAGCTCAAGCTGTATGCAGGAGGATATGGCAATGCATAATGATAAAATGCAAGAAAATGTTACATATTTTATGGCATTAGAAAGTAAACTAAAAATCTTATCTCAACTATATAAAACTGGTAGTGTCCATACCTCAAACAGGAGAACACCAAGCGCATATATATTTGATTTTTCTCTGACATCTTCTCCATTGAACTCCTCTGGGCAAGTATACCACTGCTCTTCTAGCCACGTAGACATAGACTGTTTCCTCGTCATTGAAGACACACTTAAGTTTTTGATATAGTTTTGCTGTTGAAGTTCGCAACTGTCTAGATTACGTGCATCAACCATATTTAAATCAATGAGAGCGCTTTTCTTTTTGAAAGGTCTCCCAGCTGAAGTGGCATGCAGTTGATTCCCTGGAGAATTCACATTCAAGTCCATTTTTCTTTTCTTCAATTCCCTACCTCCAATAGATGATTCCTGAACCGCATGCCTCCGTTTATTCAAATCTTCGTGAACATATGAGTCTAATTCGTTCTTTCTAAAAGTACCGATATATCTAAGTTTCTTCGAAGGGACTAAAGTGAAAAGAGATGGTCTTAAATCCAGCAAGAATAAACCTTGTGAGTGGGCTGAGTCCACCAGCTCCACCAGCTGCCTAAATAGACAAAGGCCATGTCTTTTCTCTCGTTTACCATAACTCGATCTAAGAAACTCCCTCAAACTGATTCCACAAGAAGATTTAGTATGATTCCCATCACCATGTGATACAATCCCATTTCCTTTGGGACTTGGTTTTAGAGTTGACAAGCCATGAGGAGTAGGTGACTTGGTACTATCAATCTTTTTCTCTTTGCTTCGTATATCTTGATCAGAGACATATTCAGGAGGAGTTTCCTGGTTTTTTCCAACAACCCCTTTCCCCTTCATAGCTCTTTTAAGTATCAACTGAGAAAAACTCGAAGAACTCAATGGCGTTCTTGACTGAACACCATCGCTGCTCAATGCAGGAGCATTCATAATACTGTTCTCACCAGCTACTCTCAGACGTTCAGAAAAAGCTTCAAGATTCTGATCACTCCTCCTAGTCATAAAAGGTTTCAAGTTTTGCCTTTCTGAAGGGGTTCCAGCAAGCTGTTGTCTGATTCTCAACAACATTTGATCCATGTCACGAGGTTTAGAATCAAAATCTCCATCTGCTGCTTTAGCAGATCCTTTAGACAGATTATAGAAATTCTCAAACTTTCCAGACCTAGAACTATCCATATTGTTATTGTTATTACCACTCCCTTGAACCACCCTATAGTTCCCCAATGTCAACTCTTCAACAGAAAGCTTAACTCCTGCAGATTCTTCTGGAGATTTACACTTAGTAGAATCAACATTCTTGTGAGCTGAGCTCCCAGGAAAATCGTTTCCAGTATCTGAATCAGTCACCATAACATGATGACCATCAAGCTTGCAAGGAACATCATCCACTCGTGGTTTCAATTGTATGTTGTTGCTAGCCACAGTTTCTTCACCGACTCTTTCCATAACAGGCATGTAAATTCATAGCATCAATACAAGCAATAACCTGTAGCCTCCATACCCTAACTATAATAAACAACAACAACAAAAATAACAATCGAATCGCATCAGAATCAAACCGACAAAAAGAAGAAAAAAGCACAAACAAAACCTTACCTACTAAACCCTCCTAATTGTATGCATGTTCAATTTCTAAACAAACAATTCCTGATATTGAAACGTATCATCAAGAGTAATCTCAAGCAGCTAATTAGATTATGTAAAAATCCAGCAAACAAAAAAATTAAAATACACAAAGATGAAATCCAATCAAGTTGCTTACCTAAAATAGAGTTGCAAATCCCAAGAGATCACAATCAGATCATACAGCGAGGCGTGTGGAGAAGAAGAAGCAAAGAAAACTCCCAAAAAAAAGCAACAATTCAACACAAAAGATGAAGAAGAAACCTAAAGCTATAAAATTCCCATAAATTGATAAATTACCAAAAACAAATAGCTCTTCTTTACTCAAAACACAATGAATCTATCTCAATCTCTCTCGATGCTTGCATCATTCGTTCTTCATTCCTTTGTATTTTTTTATATTTTTTTCTTCTTTAAAACTTATTATTTTAATTATTAATTTAGCCTTGAAGCCACATATCAAAATCATATGCGACTCTTTATTCTGGCGGACAATTTTTTGAACATTATTTTAATTTTATTTTATTCAAAAACAGAGGAAGATTTTTTTTTTCTTCTGTCTGTCTAATTATTTTGTTGTAATAATGAAACCAGATTACGTACTTAATTGTTGTAATTAGTGACATCATTTAAAGAGACGGTGCTTGTTTTTGGTGTTATTTACGGAAATGCCACGAATGAGTTTCCTCTTTTGGTAAGGGAAAGGGTAGATTTGGTAAATAAAGAGAAAAATTGAGGGCAATTAAGAAAGTTGCATGGGAGAAGTAATCTAAAGGGATATTTGTTAAGAGGTGGAGATTAAGACACGTCGACGTCGCTTAATCTATTCGTGATTCGAGAGGGGTCACGTGAAAGATGTGGACATTAATAAGCCACGATTTTTTACGAATAAACTATTATTGGGCTTGGCCCATAAGCCCATGGGCTGGTTTATTTACTTGAAATGTAGTAATACGTGTCACTAGTGGACCGTAGATTCAAAGAATCATTATTTTTATATTTTTTGACAACAGCATAATAAGACGGAGAAAACAACCAAAGAAACTAGATCACCGATCGTGGAGAAATTTCTTGGTTCGGCGAGCCAAAGCATCCACTTTATGATTGATTGCCCTCGGGATAACTGACAATAAGAAAACCAAGAAAGACGAGTAGACCCGCGTAAAAACCTCTGGTATAGACTGAAAGCAGGCCAGTCGTTAGGATGGTCAAATATCTGAACCATGGTCTCACAGTCTGTCGACACCTCAACTTTAGAAATTTGAAGAGCTACCAAAGATTCTATCGTCTATAGCACCGTTTCGACTTCTGCATGTGTAGCTGAGAGACTCTTTATCACATTTTACTTAAATTCATCAACTATATAAAACCAAATCATTGTTGTATTGAATAAGTCTAAGAGATAACCTTGATTGTTTATTTCCGATTTTTAATATTTTGAAATTGGAAATGTTTGTAATTAGTGACACTGGTTTTATTTAATATGATGATGTTATTTTACAAAGCATGATAGTCTAAAATTTGTTTTTATAAGAAATGATTAGTATAAATTACAAAATTAAACAAGTATTATATAATATGCTTACATTCTAAAATATTATTACAATGTAAATGGTTATTAATTTTAGTGAGGTGAAAATCACAAATACTGTAATAAAAGCAGAAAAAAGTAAAACCAAAATAAATTTAAATGAATAAAATAAAATTAATTCAATTAAAATATATATAGCTAGATGAACCTTCATATTTTACACGGAAAACTTATATTATATATATATATATAAATTATTAGAAATCGAATATTAGATTCTGTTTTTTATATATCTTAGTTAGTAATAAGTATATATATCTATGTTACTAATAAAATATACATATATGTGTTTTTTTGATATATATATATATATATATATATATGTTTGTTTATTTATAATTAGTAGTTGTTTATTAAAAAATAGTTATAATTTAAGAATAAAACTATATTTTTAGAAATGTGTCAATATTTTTTAATTAAAAATATGAAAAAAAAATTATACACAAAAACATAAAATAAAATTAGGTATTCCTCTAATTCAGTATTTGGCTATTTGATATAATAAATAAACTTTTATCAATATCATAAAACATTTTTTATATCTCATTGATAGATTTTACCAAATCATAAGCAAATCTTATTAATAATAGCTATCTAATCGAACATCATAAATTTTGCTTCACTAATATTATCTTCGACATTAAAATGAATGTAATACCTTTATTCAATAAATATGAACTAAAAATAAAAGTCAACGAAAATTTGATAAAAAAATAATAAAATACTTATTTTGGAACCATATCTATAACATTAATATTAGAAAAATTTGACACGCTTTTTTGTCAACTAGCCTAGTGGCTATTAAATCTCACTCCTATTACTACAGGTAGGAGGTTCGATCTCTGGTGTCTTGAGAATTTGTAAAGTGATTACACCACTGGCCGAATTTTTATCTACTACAGGTAATTATGTATGTTTTTAAGATAATCAATCGGCCGAATTAAAAAAATACATTTAACCACTTAAACAAAAACATTTTCGGTAGAATGTATTTTGTGTAGCAACCTATACTTAATGTAGTTAACAAATATTAACAAAAAAGTGGCTACTTCATATTATATTCCAAACGAATGACATAGTTTCTTTAATGATAATGAAAATATATAGGATCCTACTATGATTCGTATCCATGACCGAGTGTAGAACACAAATAACTTGGTAACTTAGTTGTTTACATCTTAAAGAAGATACAAAAGGAAACAGCCTTATTTGATCACATATGCATATTATATTATCTTTCAAATCAAACTTTATCTCTTAAATATTAAACTTTGTCTTTTATATATTAGAGACGAACCGAAGAAACAGTACCGACACTAGAACCGGTTTTAGTCGGTTCAAGAGGGAAATAAAACGGATAAGTCTCGTACCGGACATAGCAACTACTATACAAAACACGACATCCTTTCTTGTTGTGACAAGTTGTCATGAAGCTCGTAACCGCAGTTGCAAAACACTGAGCACAATCCAAATCCGACAAATCTCTTGTACATTAAACTAATCCATTCAATGTCACAAAAGGTGTTAGCTTTGTCTTAACTTTACCTAAACCTTGACTTGTTGGCAAAACAGCTTCATACCTAATTTTTTCAAAGAGTTTCCCAAGTTCGTTATCGAACATTTTCGGGTCTGTTTTGGTTACATTAGCAATGTTGTAGTATATAAGACCAGAGCTCAATGAAAACTCTTGACTATAACGTAAGAACCATAAATCGTATAAGATCCTTGGTTCAGATTGATTGGGACACACTTCACGGATTTTCTTAGCTGCGTCTTGGATGCAGCTAGAGCAAATAGATTTGCTAATGTCTCCTCTACGTTGACCAAGTCCATAGACATTGTCTAAAATAACGTATACGTATATCTCCAACCCACTTTCATTTCCCACTCCAAAACCCATTTATGAAATAAAATGAACTCCAACCCACATTTATTTTAGAGTGGGACTTTTTTTTTAAAAAAAATGATCCTTCAAATTTCAATATTTTCCTTTTTTATCTAAACAAAACTTTTTACATCAATTATACTTAATAAAACTATATATTTTTAATTTAAACTAGCATATATCAAAAAACTATTAATTTAATTAATAATAGTCAATTTTATTTTTAAAAGTAGTTATATCTTTTATTAAAATTTTAAAATGAAACAACAAAGTTGATGAAACGAAGTGGATGCTTTGGGCGCTGGTTGTAATCCATTTCAAATTTCCGATAATACAAATATTAAATGTAAAAAAAAAATCGATATAGAAAATTTAAAGATAAAGAAACTCATTTCTCGTTTCGTAATGTTTTAGTTGACTATTTGTAGGAGCATTATGTTGATTCCAATATTTAGAAATATATTTTTGTATTGTATTTTTTTATGTAATGTATATTTTAATAATATATGTTTAATTTTAAATAATAGTTTTAATTTTCTTAAACTATTATATTTTTAGTTTAGTTTGATATGGATTTTACTTTTCCATGTGGAGTTTTAGCTTCTTTTTATATTTTTTTTTTGTCAAAGGAGTATCTTATGTATTTGGGTTTAGTTTAAAACATTTCATTTTTAAGGGAGTGTATTAATACTTGAATTTAATTTAAATTATTATGAATGATTTATATTATATCAAATTTCAGATACTTTTAAATAAATCTATAGAAATTTTTGTGATTTGTAACCAAATCTTCTAAAACTTCACATACAATTATAAAATTTGGATTTTTGAGTTTTTAATTATATAAATCCTCTAAGTAACTTTAAAATTTATAGTACAACTTAACTTTAAAATATTTCCAATAGATTATCAAAATTACTAATTCAATAACATTAGATTTTAGATAACTTTTAAAATTTAATGTTTGAATAACCAAATCATTCGTCATCTCCTAGTTGTAGATACATTACATAAGGTAATACAGTTTATTCTTATAAATTATTGTTTGAAGTTTTAAGTTTACTTTGAGCAGATGTATTAGTAATACTAAATCTATAATGAAATCATCTTAATTTTAGTTTATAACGAAATCCATTTTAATTTTAGTTTTAAGAGTACTTAGAAATATTAGATTTATTTTATCCTATAATTTATAACACAGTCAATATAGAAATATCTATCACTTAAATATATAAGATATAAAAATTAAAAATAAGATCTTATGATATTCCTCCAATATACGATAAAAATTAGAAGCTAAAATAGAGGAAAATAGTAACTAATAGATAACTTAACAATAGATATGCTAAGATAAGCTATTATAAAGATAAATACAAAATTTGTACAGTTTATGAACAAACAATAAAAACAAATAAAATAGGTTTGGAAAGATTTATGCATATTATTGATTTCAATAAAAAAATTAGACAAAAACAAAATCAATACAAAAAATATTCTTGAAAATTATTAAATAATCAAAAATATATTTTTGATTTCATTAAAAAGATTTATAGTTAAGTTAATTTTAAAAATCAAATATTTCATAAATCTTTTTATAAATATTTTAGAATTAATATTAAATATATTTATTGGTAACATTATTGTCTCATCTAGGTTGATCAAGTCCATATACATATACTGTTTTTATTTAATAGTAATTTTAGAAAACTAAAACCATCAATAATTTTTTACAGGTTGGCTTAAAAGAAACAAACTATACGTCCTATTAACCATTTCAATTTCAGTATTGAATTGTATATTCCTATTAATAGTTTGCACCGCCAAAACGACCTTGTTGAATTTGATTTTTTACTCATTTACCTGGGGTTATTCCATTAAGGTAATATATAATTGTTTTCGATTTTATTTTTCACCAATAAAAATATGGCTTATTCATTCTTTTTTTTTTCTCGCAGACTATCCTAATATCTTTGATCTGTTATTTGGATGTCAATTAACTGCTTAACAATAGACCTTTTTTCCTTGCATAATCACACTTTATGTGATACTGACAGACGTAATTGGAAGGTAATCAACATATTTATATAAGAGAATAGAAGGCCAGTGGAGTATTCAGATATTTTAATTGAATAGAAGGCCAGTGGAGTATTCTTTGGGAAAAAAATAATACAGATTGTACTTTTTCGTGTCGAAACAGTTTGTTTGTACTTTAATTACTGAAACTAGATTCTTTGTTTTAATATTTTAACTTTGTTATCACTTTTCTATTTTGCCGTATTTCTTACACCTTTTTTCTTTCTTTCTCATTTTTTTGCTTTTTCGTTTATTTTTTATAATTTTCTTTCAGATTATTCTAAACCAAAACATAATACCTTTTTCGGTGGATCAACATCCAAAATAAAGTTATGTCGCATTAAGTACTTAAAGTACTGTTGAGTTTCATAGTTAAAGGATGATTAACTTTAGATTTATTTTCTCACTTTAATTAACTTTAGTTTGAGTTCTGGATTGTATTATATCTGTTATTTATTTTTTTCTAATTTAAAAGTAGTAACTATATAAGTAACATATATCTGATATAAAAATATTAAATTAAAAGAGATTACAAATGGTTCTTAGTCAGACGGTAAATCCACATAAGGTAATTCATTTGTACAACTAAGGATCGAGTCTCTCCGCCTACATTATGTAGGAATTTGGCTATTAGGTCAGCCAGTTGTGTGGTCCAATATAATTTGCCGTCGACAAAAATAAAATTAAAGGAGATTAGTAGTGAGCAATGTCCAAAGATCCAGAGATTCAAAATAGAGATGGTCACGGCCCTCTAGCTGATAGTTACATAGAAGACATACAAGCTCAATAGTTAAACCCCATGAAGCAATCTAATCCCTAGTAGGACATCAATTGAGATGAACCAGCCAGGTAAATATGAAATGTCTCGGTATTCTTTTTTTGAGCCAAATAGTTTTACTTCCATATTATTGACCGAGTAGAGGTAGTTACAGTTGATGATGATTATAATTATATTAATACTACAAGCTTCAGTCTAGGGTTCGAAAATTTTGCCAATAAAGCTTCTCTCTTTGTATATCTTCTTGTAATTAACGTGACATTCAGACACAACATTAAGCATAGATTAATATAAATTAACCATTGTTAGAAACTAATCTCAGAAGCAAACAATTATTGAAAGAAGATCTATTTGAGGAAAAATCTGAAAGAGTGTCATTAACCATTCCTCCTTTTAAATCAACTAAAGGCTACATGACTTCACAATCTAACAAAAAGTTTATAAATTATTGCAATCAAAATTTTGTTCTGAGCAAAAATTTTGGTGTAAAATGTAAAGATTTAAAGTAAAAAATTTATTTTGAAAAAGAACATTTGGAAATTCAATTTTTTAACCTAACTTGAAAAAAGTGGCCAGCACTTTGGTTTTTTCCGACCAAATTATTGGAATCAATCTCGGATGGGTGAGATACAAGAGATCATCATTATTTTGTACTATTGTATTATTATTGAAATTCAGAGACGGGTGATGATCGTTGAGTTTTTTATTTATTGTGAATCGGTGTGGCACATTTTCCAGAATCCGGAGGACTGGCCAGCGTTCGAGACATATAAGGAGATCTACACTCGATTGAAATCGCTCTTCAGAAGCTGCACCTTATCAGTTATCCCGAGATCGTTGAACAACAAAGCAGATGGACTAGTCCGGGCAGCCAGGGTGGGTTCGTAGGTTAACACGGAGGGTAGGACCGGTGTTCTAAATATCTTATTGTCAGTTTATTTGCCGTTGAAAAAAAAAAAAAAATTATGTTCGCCAAGAAACAAATGGTCTAGTTGGCGTGTTCATTAGCTAACTAGATATTATATGATGAGTTTGATTATAGAAATTTAATCTTGATGCCTATTATAACTTGACAAACATAAGCATTCCATATTTGTAACGTTAGTTTACTAAGAATGGCCACAAAAGGATAAAATTGCTTGTCGAAAAGACGGCTAATTAAGGGACCAAAAACTCCCAATAATTGTATCTTTTTGTGTCTTTCTTTTCAATTTATGGATATGTCTCGTGAAGATAATCGTGAAGATGAGAAAAGAGAAGACCAGAAGAGTTCTCTAATGGATGTAAATCTCATGATGGTGCTTCTCTCTCAGCTTGGTACAAAAAACGAAGATGAGACAAGAGATCTTGGATCAATGTCTCGTGATGAATCTAGGATCACACGTGCAAATAAGAGGTTAATGAAGGAAACAAAGTTAAAGGAGAAGAGAACACACGTACGTCAACCTATGGCTAAGGAATACAGGTGATCATTCAATAACTTTTAAAAATTTTGTAGCTAAGCTTCTCATGTTCGAGTTCATCATCATATAATTCATATCTATATTTAACTCTAATTAATGTGCAGGCATTGCAGGAAAATGTAAAGCTACACGACTTCACAATCTGAAAACAGTTTATAAGTTTTTTTTTTTTTTTGTCAACGACAAATTATATTGGGCCACAACTGGCTGGCCTAATAGCCAAATTCTTACATAATGTAGGTAAGGGGATTCGATCCCTGGTTATGCAAATGAGCTGTCTTATGTGAACTTACTGTCTGTCACTAGGCTAAGAGCCATTTGCCAATTTATAAGTTATTGCAATCAAAATTTTGTTTTTTTAGCAAAATTTTTGGTGTAAATGTAAAGATTTAAATAAAGACTTTTTTCTTATAAAGCTTTTCCCACCAAAATTTGAGTCCTAGTAAATGTGTATTTATACATGATAGAGTTTCGAGTTTATGTTATGGAAATTCAAAAACTTAACCTAGTTTGTAAAAAATCAGCCAACGTTATTTTGTATTATTATCAAAATAAAAATTATTTGGTCGATTCTGATTATTTTATTGACGTCGACGGTCTAATTCCTCCTCATTTCTCTTCGGACTTTCTTATAAGCATAGATCCACCCAAACCCTCATTTTAATTATATATGAAAATCATAATTGCCCACGCAAATGGCATCTAATCTAGTGGCAGACGGTAAGTCCACTTAAAGCAGCGCATTTACATAACATGAGATCGAGTTCTTCTGTCTACATTATGTAGAAATTTGGCTATTGGATCGGCCAGTTGTAATCCAATATAATCAACCATTTGCCGTTAATAAAAAAAATCATAATTGCCCACAAAATGAAAGTTAAATATATATATTTTAACCCAAATCAAAAGTTAGATCATCACCCTACAACACAAATTAGACTTTAGAAAATGTGACACTCATCGCCCATAAAAGCCCAATTAAGGCCTGTAGGCCCAAACTTAAAACGATATCGTATATGTGCTTCTCGATGGACGGTAGGTAAACGAATAATAATATGTAAACATGATTAACAGCTACTAACCTTTACCTAATATCTCACTTAATCAATCGTTAATTAATAATTACTTAACGTTCACAACCTAATCTACAACACCTTTAGCTTAGTTTATTAACATCTCACATTAAAACTATGTAATTAATAAATAGTAGCCACGTGAAAATGTCGGATCGGTAGTTCGGCACTGACTTTGGTCGACACAGATCGTGAGGTCGACTCTAAACATAGAACTCAAACTCACTAACATTATCTTTAAGCTTAATTTCGTATATAATTAATAAGTTTGATTACGTAAGTCCAATATATTCCATAATACAACAATATATCATACTATATGTTATTCAACACGTGTATGTGTAGTGTTATACTTTTGAGGAAAAAATTGAGTTATTATGAAAATTTTAATGGTTGAGTTTCAAAGTTTATAAAATTCGGCTAGTCGTCTAAGGAAAAGATGTTCACACGAGTATATTAGTCTTTATTGAGACCTTAATGGACTTGAAAACAGACAAAAAAGTGTATAATAAGAGATCATCAAAAAGTGGCCGCAATTGGAATTGGTTAATAATTGAGGGGTCGTTTTCGTTAAACACATTTTTGGTCATTTTCCAATAAGAAGTTTCGGTTTGTCACTAATGAGTTATGACATGTTCTCTATTATTTTGACATTTGATATATAAAACCTAATTCATAATACAAATGACTCTTAGCTTAGTGTCTGACGGTAAATATAATTAAAATAGTTAATTTATATAATTAGAGATCGAGTATTCCCACCTATATTATGTACGAATTTTGGCTACGCCCAGTTGTAGTCTAATATAATTTGCCGTTAACAAAAAAAATAAAACCTAATTCATAATACAAATCTTCTAAATTTTAAACAATGAAGGGTGCTAAACTTTTTGGAGTCCAATTTTAAAATAAAGTTCCAAAGATGAATATTTAAAAAAACAAATTCTTTTTAATATGTATATATAATATATATTCTTTTACATTTTTATGCATATCTATTCAATTGGATTTGTGTACAATGTAAGCACACACCAAAACTTGAGTAGCATGTATAATAAATAAATGACGATAAAATATGACAATTTAATCATGGTTTTAGTTTTAGTGACCAAAAATGTGTTATTAGAGAAATTAATCATGAAATTTAATTATAAAGATCTTAACTCTTAAGTGATAACCACTATAAAATGCCAAATTAAGTAAAGGATTAATCATTTGATACGAGCGTAAATCTTTAGAAACTATACTTTTTGTTTGGTGGAACTTTTGTTATGAAACTTTTCATACAATTATTTGATAGGTTTAATGAATGTAAATCCTAAACCAGTATTATGGTGATTTTGACACTTTTTAATGATTTCACATGGTAAAGGAAAATGGTTAAAACGTCATAAGCAGCAAAGTTATGGATTTGGAGGTACATTAATGTTTCTAATAAAGGATTTTGTGATTAATTAATTATTAACAAGACTAGGCGCCAAAATGATGATCATGACATGGTTGTTTATAGTAATGAGAAAGGAAACATTTTAGATGGTTATTTCTATTTTTTTTGTTAACATTAGAATGATAAAATCCATTTTATAGTTTAAATACCTAAATTGTTAATTTAAACATATAACCACAATACTAAAAAAGGTTCACGTTTATTTTTTTTGTTTTTTCATAACGATAAGTTACATGATCTGAATCGAAAAATTCGTACAAAATTATAAATCAGACACTCTATTTAACTTAGAAAAACCGTATGTTTTATAATTTTAAAATATGTTGTTTATTTCTAATTGATGTTGTGTAATTTATATGAAATAATTATAATAGCTATCACATTTAACATAAATAAGTTATAGAAGAATAATTTGAAATGTTTAATGTCTAATACTCCTTCGTTTTATGTTTTAGTATTTCCCTAAAAAAACTTATTAATATTTATATTATTTCTGAAACAAAAAATGATTTAATTTTATTATTTATTCATATATTAAATGTTATTAACATTGTATGATTCCATTTTGTTAATTGTACAGCTAAACAACATATTAATAAGACGTTTATGAAACGAGACAATATAATATAACATTCATGGGGCTACTATGGTAAATAAATATTCGACGATGAAAGTAATGACAAATGCATAGTGACATCATTATGTATATGATTAGTAAAATAAATAGCCCAATAAAATTTAGTCTAGTGGCATACGGTAGGTGCACTTAATGCAGGGTATTTGCATAATCTAATATCAAATTCCCATGCCTACATTGTGTAGGAATTTGACTATTGGGTTAGGCAGTTGTAGCCCAATATAATCTGCTGTTGACAAAAAAAAGACTAATGGAAAATTCAAAGACTTTATTAAAATAGACTAATAATGGTTCATGTTATATATATGATAATTATTTAATAATGTTTTGGACGTTCATAAATAGTAAACTATATTTTTAAAACATGAAAACAGCATGTTACTTATCAATATTGTTTATTGAAAATGTCTATAAAATATTTTGAATTAGAGCAAAGCTTAATTTTTCAAAAATAATATACGTATAGCACTAATAGTTATATTATATATAGTGTTACTTTATGGTTAATATTTTTTTAATGAGAAACAGCAATAAACAAATCCGAACTTAGACTAAAGTTAATTTAAAGTGTGAGAAAACCAAAGTTAATCATCCTCTAACTTTGAAATTAAACAGTAATTAAGTAATTAATGCGTCAGTGACCTAACTTTAATTTTCGATATTAAGAAGTGGCCAAGTTCATCCAACAAAAAATAGTGGTGGGCTTAGTGGAACCCACTCATAAAAATTAGGCACATTTTGTAATTTCATGAAACATTTGGGGCAAAATTAGGAAAAATGTAAAGATTGTGACCGACAAAATAGGTGGACGGCACTTGCCACGTGTAAGGACCTAAAAACTGGTTAGGATCTTTCCTCCTTAACCTATTACAGCGCGCCACGTGTGTAGCCACTTCACAAATCCTCAAAACACCAGAGATCAAAACCTTACATATAGTTGTAGGAGTAGGATTTAAAAACCAATAGACTAGTTGACAAAAAAATAAAATAATAATTTGATCCATTAAGCTTGTCACTTTATTAATAAATAATTTTTAACTATGTTCTACTTGCAAGTGGCATTTAGCTTAGTGTCAGGTGGTAAGTCTATAAAATACATACGCATTTGTACATTTTGGGATTGAATTCGCCACTTACATTTGCAAGAACTTAGCTAATGGACCGGTCATTTGTGTTCTAATGATGAAAAAAAAAACTATGTTCCACTTAATCAATTTTTAAAGTTACTTTTAAAATATATAATAATTTTTTTTTGTCATGGAACGAGAATCAAAATTATATAAAACTGTAAATAAGCAATTAAGTAAAAAATAACATTGGTCAACAATAATAATTGTTTATGCATGTGTCACTGTACAATGCTTTTAAGCTCAAAATGATGGATCTCGAAAGAATATGTGATTTTTTGTGTTGACTTATTATGCATGTATGTATTCAATGTTTCTAATTTCTTTTATATGAAGTTTTCCACAGATTTCAATCACTTCATGATCTTCTCGATATAAAGTATTGTACGAACGAATGAAAAATAGTATATGAATTGAAGAAAATAATGAAAACAAAAGTTATCTATTGAAAATTCATCAATGTTGTTGTTTTTTTACTAGTACGAATTATTTATTACGATAATTTAGTCTCACCAAATGTCTCATATTTGACATATAAAATATGTCTATGTTTCCATTTTGATCACAAACTACCCAAAATTTTGAATTAGTCAAATGTTGTCAACTAAAGATTAACATTATATATATCATATATAAAATAAAAACAATTTGTAATTTTACTGAAACAGAATATAATTTAATACATGTAAAGTTACAATTTAAAAAAAAAATTTTTTTATCAAAGTGGTTGAATACCTACCACTTATGTTAATTTTTATATCTAAATTTAATTATAGGTACTAGGTAGTTATATTTATTTTGCATGGTATTGTTAGACTTAGAATTCGGATAGATTAGTTGTGGATAAATTTTGTCAATCCACAAAAATGATTATAGTTTTTTTTGTCACCAATAGATAATATTGAGGCACAACGGGTTGATCTAATAGCCAAATTCCTACGGAATGTAGGCGTGGGGACACGATCTCTAATTGTGCAAATAAGCTGCCTTAAATGGATTTACCATCCGTCACTAGGCTAAGAATTATTTGAAAATAATTATAGTTTTAGTTGATTAATTAATAAATTTATTTATTGTACATTGATTTTGAATTCAAACATAATATTAAAAAAATAAAATAACATATCATTAGTCCGCTAATCTAACAATAATAATAATACAAATGGCTATTAGCCTAGTGGCAGACGGTAAATCCACATAAGGTAGTTCATTTGCACAACCACAGATCGAGTCCTTCCGTCTATATTATATAGAAATTTGGTTATTGTACCGGTCAGTTATGATCCAATATAATTTGCCATTGAAAAAAAACAAAAATAATAGTTTCAGTAAACAATTGAATTTCATTTTAATGCTTTAGTATTAGGTCTTTTCGTAGGGGTTAATGTTGATTTCAAGTTTACACAACGACCAGGTTATAAAAATATTAATATCCCATAGTCTCTGCTAGGAGGAAATTATGAACTTAAACCTAGAACTACTTGTTTTAAATAACCAACAATTTAAAGAGGTTTATATTATTTAACACAAGTTGGCTTCCATAAACAATTCGTGTAATATATAAGACTATTTCCAATGATGTACTTTATTTTTTACTCAAACTAATATTTATATAGTACTTTCTTTACCATTTTATTACTAATCTCTGAGATATTTTTTTTCTTTTCAAATCTACATATTCTAGCTATCTATAGTTTTCAAAAATCAACAACTTCCTAAGTATTATTTAACTTTATAATAATCATAATTCAATATTTTAGGTAATTTCTTTTATAGATTTAAATAAAAGAATTAGTTTTGTAAAATTGATAATTTATGTATAAAATAAACACACTAGATATTATGTCATCATTTTGTAAAGAAAAAAATTATTCTAAAAATAAATAACTGAATTTGTTTCTCCATATTTAGACTAAGATATAGAATTTTCTATTTTGAAGTAAAAAATAGAATACTATTGGTGAAGATTTTTTTCTCTATTATATATCAAATAAAAAAGATTTTTCTCTAATATGATTTAGAGCATTATTGGAAGTTAATCACACTCCAAATTCTAAATTTAGAAAAAATCTTTTCCAATAGTATTGTATTTTTTTTCCGTTAAAATTTGGAGTGTGGTTTAAGATTTTTTTTTTTTTGTCAACATTGAATCATAAATGATCGACCTATTAGCCAAATTCTTGCAAATGCAAGTGGGGGGACTCGATCCCAAGATGTCGTTTAGACTTTATAACACTATTAAAATTAACACAAATTTTAAGGTATATTTTTTATTACTATATGGATCAATAACATTCAATATCATTGCGAATTTTTTGGTAAACTATAACATGAAAATTCGTGTAAAAATAAAATCATTTAATTTTGGTTAAAACTTATACAGAAGCCGTAAAACTGGCGCAATCTGAGTGGTCCAAACTCCAAAACTCAAGAAGATATTACATAGTTTAACTGATTAGACATAACTCATGTGAAGATATCATAAAATAAAAACAAAAATCTGGTCGGAGAAAATAAATAAATTAAGGTCTCGTCGGCGATATAGTGAAGTAAACAGCTTTCACTAATCCATCATCATCTTCTTCTTCAACATCTCAAAAGTTTTTTTCTTTTTTTCTCTATAAATTCTCAGTTTCTCTGACTTTCTACAAATCACTCAACTTTTTCTTCTTTCTCTCTATCCTTCACCAAACTACACAGCTTTCAGCAAATTTGCAGGTACTCTCTTTTGCTCACTTCTTAATCTGGAACTTAAAGCTGTACACATCCAAAATCTCTGTGTTATTCGTTTCGTCTGATCGGGAAAAACATTTTCTGATTTCTCCGGTTACAAAATCGTTGCTTTTCTTTCTTCTTTCTCTTCTCTCTCTTCATTTGTTCAGATAAGATACCAAAGTTCTTCTCTTTCTTCTTCAATCTCATAGATTCTGATTTGGGTTTGATTGTAACCTCTAGAAAACTGTTGCTTTTCTCGAAAAAACGTTTCTTCTTCTTAATTTCGGTTTGATAAAGGATTTTCCCGAGAAAGCTACGAGTTTCTTGGGAAAATTACCAATAAGTAAGGAGTCATCAGATTCGTGTTTTGATTTTTTCCTCCTTCTCTACGTTTATCTTGAAGAGTAAGCGTAGATTCAGGAAAACCGTTTTGAACCCTTTTGAAAAAGGTTTCAACAAATTTTCCGATTACTTTTGGATTTCTGTTGGAAATTTTAAAAACTTTCCCTTTTTAGATGCTCTGAAACATAAAGAGCTTTAAGTCTCTTCCTTACTTATATTCTCTTTCTCTGGTTTCTTAGCTATCTGCAAATCTGTCAGAATGTGCTCACTTTTTTTCCTTTTTTTTGTCTCTCATTCAGGATGTTGGAGAAGGTTGAAACTTTCAACATGAACAGAGTAATTGATGAATTTGAAGAAATGACAATAAACGCAGATCAAGTTCAGAAACAAACTTTGAAAGATATTCTATTGAAGAACCAATCCGCTAGTTACTTACAAAACTGTGGACTCAATGGAAACACCACAGACCCAGAAGAAGCTTTCAAAGAGATGGTCCCATTAGTCACTGATATTGACTTAGAGCCTTATATCAAACGAATGCTTGATGGTGACACTTCACCTATTCTCACTGGTCATCCTGTTCCTGCCATTTCCTTAAGGTAAAGGATCTGTTTTTGCTTTATCATCCATAATTCGATTAATGAATGAACTTTATCGGTGTGTTTGTGTGTGTGTGTTCTGTATTCGAATCAACAGCTCAGGAACTAGTCAAGGCCGTCCAAAGTATATTCCTTTCACTGATGAATTAATGGAGAACACATTGCAGCTGTTTCGCACTGCTTTTGCCTTCAGAAACAGGTATAGTGAATTAATGATTATGTTCCCAACATTTCACACTTTTTTTCTCTGTTTCATCTATTGTCATGAACAGAGAAACTAAGGATGATACCAACCACATACTCTGGTTTCTGGTTTTTAACATGTGATTCTTATTCTTGTTTCATTTGATTTACAGAGAATTCCCAATCAATGAAAATGGGAGAGCTTTGCAGTTTATCTTCAGCAGCAAGCAGTCCATATCATCAGGAGGTGTTCCAGTGGGAACTGCAACCACAAATGTGTACCGGAACCCTAATTTCAAAGCCGGGATGAAATCGATAATGTCTCTTTGTTGTAGTCCTGATGAAGTTATCTTCAGTCCTGATGTTCATCAAGCTTTGTATTGCCATCTCTTATCTGGAATTCTCTTCAGGGACCAAGTTCAATACGTCTTTGCTACTTTCTCTTACAGTCTAGTTAACGCATTTAGAACCTTTGAACAAGTTTGGGAAGAGATCATTGTCGATATCAAAGACGGTATTTTAAGCAGCCGTATCACTGTCCCAGCTGTTCGTGCAGCAATGTCGAAGTTGCTTACACCTAACCCTGAACTAGCAGAGACTATCCGCACCAAATGTATGAGTTTGAGCAATTGGTATGGTTTAATTCCTGCTCTTTTCCCTAAGGCTAAGTATGTTTATGGGATCATGACTGGCTCAATGGAGCCATATGTGCAAAAGCTGAGACATTATGCTGGTGATCTACCTCTTGTGAGTCATGACTATGGTAGCTCTGAAGGATGGATTGCTGCTAATGTTACCCCTACAGTGCCTCCAGAGGAAGCTACATTCGCAGTGATTCCAAATCTTGGTTACTTTGAGTTTCTTCCTGTAGCTGAAACAGGGGAAGAAGAGCAGAAACCTGTTGGTTTAACTCAAGTTAAGATCGGAGAAGAGTACGAGGTTGTTGTCACAAATTACGCAGGTATAAGCTTGGTACTTTACATTGTTTTAAGTCTAAGATATGTGTATTATCAATCTCATAATCTATCCACATTCAACAGGATTGTATCGATACCGGCTTGGTGATGTGGTAAAGATCACAGGTTTCTACAACCAAACTCCTCAGCTAAAATTCATATGCAGGAGAAACTTAATTCCTTCCATCAACATCGACAAAAACACAGAACGAGACCTGCAAATTTCAGTAGAATCTGCAGCAAAAAGACTCTCAGAAGAAAAGATTGAAGTCATAGACTTCTCTAGCTATGTCGATGTCTCATCAGATCCAGGACATTATGTTATATTTTGGGAAATTTCAGGTGAAACAAATGAAGATGTTCTTCAGGATTGCTGCAACTGTTTAGACAAAGGATTCATCGATGCAGGTTATGTTAGTTCTCGGAAAATGAAGACTATTGGACCATTAGAGCTCAAAGTTATCAGAAAAGGAACAATCAGGAAGCTTCAAGAGCATTTTCTCGGACTTGGTTCATCAGCTGGACAGTTTAAGATGCCAAGATGTGTGAAGCCAAGTAATGCTAAGGTTCTGCAAATTCTGTGTGAGAATGTGGTGAGTAGGTTCTTAAGCACAGCTTATGATTAAAGTTTGTGAAATCAAAGATAATGGTTAATAGTTGTTTATTGTCTTATATTGTCTATAGATAAGTTTCTTTTTGTTGTTTAATTGGAGCAAAAGGAGATAAAACATTTAACCATTATAGAAAAGATGTTTCCTTTTTACTTTGCTTTTTGTGCAAATAATGTTTGGGAAATAAATAGATTTCTGATGAGACATTAAAATATTTGAAAATCTTTAAATTCTTTTTTTTTATATTTGACTCCTTAACGTCTTTTTTTAGCAACGGCAAATTTTACATATCATGCAAACGCATTATGAAAATGTTTACAATCAACTATAGCATGTCTCTCTTACAAATCTGACGAGAGCATGAGCTTTAACGTTTAATAATTTTAACGTTTAATAATTTAAGAAAGAGAGGTAAAGTTAAAACAAAATAATTAAAGTGAAATAAATTGATCAACGAATAAAAATAGAGATAAATGTTTACTGCTTTTATAAATGTTTATAAAAATAGAAATAATCTGTCGGACCCAACCGCAGATTTTGAGTCAAACAGTTCAATCACTAGCTAGAGAAATTTACAGATTAATCTGCTCATTAACAACTGGATATAAGAATTTAAACCTAATTTCTTTTATAAAAAATCAAAACTATTAAATCAAAAAAATTCAATTTATAATTTATATTTTTTAAATAAAATTTAAATTTATCATCTTAAATTTAATTAAATTAGAACAAATTAATTAAATCATCGGTTTCTTGGCAGAATTTATATATAATTAGCAGATTAAAACTGTAAAATACAACATACTTTAAGAAAAACATTATATTTTTAATAGATATCC
>JAKUCM010003475.1:0-17514 GCA_023374145.1 Lepidium sativum
GATATATAAATCTTTGTGAGATTTGAGAACTAATAGAAAAATATTTGGTTTCAAAATCATATAAAGAAAATTTTGCATATCCAACTGAAAATAACAATTTCGAGTAAGGATTTTAAGGAATTTTTAATTCGAAGTGAAACTTACGATCAAATCTGCATAAAACAATTTTGTTAAGAAAAATCTACACTTAAATTCATAATGTTAAAGAGTGATCTTAGTTAGAATTTACTAATAATAGTACCAATAATGGTGATTTTAAGTATGATTTGTAGTTGATAGAATTAATAACATATGACTTTTGATTAAGCAATAACATGTGATTTTACAAAGATTTTTAAATTTATTAAAATGACACATTCAATAAATATTTAAAATAATTTTATTTCAACTATTATATAGACGATACTTAATAGTTTAACTTAAGTTAAATTATTAAGTAATATTTAAATGTTATGATTTGTGGAATGTGAAATTGATTAATGTTACTATAAATTTGCGAGTGATATGTTCTTATAATAAAATTTATTTAAATTCTAGTTAAAATCCTATTAACTTAAAAACTAAACGATAAATCTTGGTACAGTTACATCAAACTGTAGAAGAATGAAGTAACACATTTTTTTTTTATGTTTTTAGTTAGTCATGCTTTTTGTATCAGTGATTTCAAAATGTAACTAAGTTTTCTCTGGTAATAACATAATTTATATAAGCTTTTTATAAATAATTGATAGTTTTGTGATATTTCTTTTGTTTCATAATAATATAGTGTTCTGCTAGATGCATACTAACTAAAAAACTTATGAATTTTTTTTATTATCTCTTGTAATTAATGTTGTAGTTAATATGAATAAATAATAGAATTAAATGATGAAATATAATTTTTGTGTTAAAAACCTAAAATATCATATATTATGAGACAAAAAATTTAAGCTTAAAACATCAATTATTTTGAGATAAAGAGAATATATGGTAAGTAATTTAAGTTTAATTCAACGTTTAAGTACTAATCACACATAGAAGATGATTGGGAATGGTTGTAGGTGCTTTAGAAAGCCAAAAAAAATTAAAGCACTAAAATTTATCCGATCATATTTTAGATTTTATTTCTTTACCTTACAAAGCAAATTTTCAGATATGAGAGAATTTTTGGCAGTAGAAAACCAAAAGTTTAAAATCAATTTATTATCTTTAATACACGTAACTTAGAAATGCATTTGTAGCCAAAGTAATGTATAAAAATAAAACATCAATTCTACTTAACTTTACTAGGCGGCATATTAATATCAACTAGATTTATACCCGTGCTACGCTGCAGAGTTATTTTATTAATAATTTTTGATTAATGGTGAGTAGAAAATGTTTTTACCATTGGAAAAGAGTAGATAAAAGTAACATTGATCATTTTACCACTACAATACTCCATTGAACCAATTCCGAACTATACGCTTTTTGTTTACTTCAAAAGAGAACAATAAGTATGCCTTACATCTAGTGGTTCATAATAAAAACATGTCGTCCAAGTTTACAACACAGTTTGATCATATTTGATCATATTTTTCATGTCTTTGCTTCATTAGCTTATGCCCTATAAACAACAACAAAAAATTGGTCATATTTTCAACAGTATCATAACAAATTATGTTTATCAGTTCAAATAAATACCTAACAAATTTCTTCAGGCATGTATTGAAGTTACGATTTCAAAATTTCTTTAAGCATCTTAACAGCTTTCTTGATATGCCAATTTCTACCTCTTAGATATCTCAAAACCGCAACATAATAATTTTTCTACCAATGGTCCTAATCAACAACTTCCTTAGTTCCTCCATCTAAAAGTCAATTAACAACAAAAATGGAAGTCTTTCAGATATCTAATTAGTAATTCCATCTCTAAAATACACAATGATTGGAGATTACATTTACTTGCTATACTCCAATAAGAACAAGTAAAATATAAATATAATACTTTGTGATAAAAAAATATGATATAAGAGGTAGGTGAGCAAAAATCATTGGTCTTTTCTTTCTCCGCTTTAGTATTACCCTGCAACTTCAGTTTATATTTTTTCTATCTCTTTTAGCTCTAGCAACACTACCTACCTCCAAGAACCAAGAATCCATTAGCACACTATCACACATGGTAAATGCTTTAAGTGATTTGTAGAGGAAAAGACACCTACAAGAACAAATAAATTTAGGCATTCTCTTTGCCAACTCCTTTAACATTACCTACATTGCATATTGGATTAAGCAATTTTTAACTTGTTTTCCATCGGGTAGATATGAGTTTCCATAAACTTCAAATAGAGGACATGTTTTTTTAAGTAAGAGAATGCAAAACGATTCGAAACTAATACCAATATCTACCAACACTAAATAACGATATCTTTTGTGCTTAATCTAAATTTGTGTCATTGGTCATCAAAGAAGTTAAAACTTGCTCCCCTACAGTCTCTTCACATATATGAAGGCCCATGCACTTTATAGAAACCCAGGGAACAATAGAGATCAATAAACTTCACAGAAAAGAAATATGGTTTGATTTAATTATATAAAAGAGATTTTAAGATAAGTAATTATCTTACAACCCACATGAACCAATTTTTGAAGAAAAAAGTCATCTTCCGTAAAAACTTCCAAAATTTGGTCGGAGAAGTGTTTATAAAATTAGGAGCTTCCGTAAGAAGGATAGAACCATCATCTTCTTGTTCCAGATGTCATCTTCTTGTTTTCAGACATGTGAGAGTGAACATGATGTTGCCTTGTTCCAGATGTCGTCGAACCGCGTACACCTTCGTGAGCCTTCTACACCACGCGATCTATTAAACCAAAAGATAAGCTCTGATTAATTTTTCATCAAAAAGGATTTTCTTTCGTCATACTTTGTTGAAAATGCTAAGGGTTCTCCTTCATTATTTATCCATCCTTCTAAAGCAGAAAAAAGTATTTTATGAAGATCGAGAAAAACCTAAATTAAATCAAAATAAAGACCAAGTTTTTTTTTCTTTGTCAAAACAGAAAATAAGCATATTTTAGGAAATAAAGCCACATAGTAAGAAAATGCTACATAATGATTGCCATTAATAACAGCCGTTTTTTAGATCCCCAAATTTATATATAGTGATAAAAAAGTCTTAATCCTCAATTAATGACAGCTACTTTGGCTCCATGTGTTCAATTTTCGTCACATCACATTAGCAAAACTTATCGAAATATGCAACAAAGTGTTTAAAAGTAAACAAGAATGTCCCATCCAAAATTTTCATCTAATCTTCTGCAAGTTCTGCTATTTAAACTTTAGTAGAGACCATAAAAATGATGAGAAGCTATCACAACCATGAAAGCTTTTCTTCAGCGTTTTCTATCGGACCGCCATTTGTATACTGGTTTGCCATTTGGATTGAGTATCTCGTCTTCATGTAGCTTACGTTTGCGACCCTTTTTCTATTTATTAAAGGGTAAACTAAGAGATTTGCCAGTTGCAGAAAGTATTATCAAGAATCAGTTATTTATTTGGAAATTGATGATATTACCTGTAATTCCTTCTGCATTGACATATCCATGTATAGCTTCTCCAAATCTTTGGTCCTGCTCTTCCGAGCCTCGAGGTCTCTATAGGATCTCTCCATTTTCCTGTTTTGAAAAACATAAGATGAGTCTACTATATCCATTTGGTACTTTTGAAAACATTCAATTATAAATCAGATGCATACTTTTTAATATCTTTTGGAATCTTTATTGCAGAGATGTCACTTTTGCTCCTAACTTCTAACTCCAATACTCTAGCTTCCTCTCTACAAAAGAAAAATCAGAGTTATAGATCATAAGAAAACGTAAACAATGCAGTGCAGCTAATGGCAAACCAATATACAAATGGGGTTACAGTGTTATAGATCATAAGATTACAGGTGGGAGTAACCTGTCTTCTGCAAAATACACATGTTTACGGCTTGACTGACCCTCAGTACATTGTAGTGATGCAGTAAGCTTGTCAATTTTCTACAAAAGATAAGAAGGAACAAAGAGAAATGGATAAAAATGATTGTAACAAGAAAGCTCTTGGGCTGTGAATGTGGAAAGATATACTCACGTTTTTTTCACTCTGCCATTTTTGGAACACATATCCTATATCTTGGGTCTTCATTAGCATGAGCTCTTCTGCAGTGTACTTATTTATTTCTTCTCTGGAAACAGAAATATTGTCAAAATTTGCAGACCAAGAAGAAATCATGAGAGTAGCAAAGAATATGGCGAAAACGGAGAAAGTCCAATATGATTACTTTGGTTTATGACGTCCATCAACTGTTTTACTATTGATCATCTTAAAGTTGAATTCATCTGGATTCTTGAATGCTGCCTTCAACCTAAGTTTCTGCAGTAAATTAACAACAAAAAAGGGTATAAGAAAAGCTGTGCTCTGCAACATGCTAGTTTAGAATGCCTTCAATGGTTTGAGTGCCATAGCTATATCACAAATCTCAATCATAATCCCTTAAACAACAAATGTTCCAGGCCTGAGTCTCAATAGCAGAGATGCAATACAAAACACAGAGTGTACCTTTAAAGTTTCCTGCTTTTGGTGATAAGATTTAGCTCGAATAACATAATCCTTATGCTTTTCGAGGAGGCCATACTTCTTCCTCGCTTGCCTGATAGGTTAAGAAATCCAAAATTTAAGAAGAGAAACAGCAAAGAAAGAACATAAGACAAGAGCATTAGCTTACGGTTGAGAACGCTCCTTATGAGCAGGCCGTGGAACAGCATTACGCAGGGAGGACATGTTTAATGGCTTTAACGCTGCAAATACAGTAATATTAAGAGAGCTTAATCATCATCATCTTAAACGTCTAAACGTACTCGAGTTCATGAATTTAATCAACGGAAACCGAAACCTAATCTAAAGTATAATGCAACATTCTAGAGTCTAAATCAAACTACGAACTAAACCTGGATTGATGAACAAGTACGAAACAAAAAGGGAAAAGGAAAAATTCTCTCACTTGAAATAGAGGAAAAACCCAGAAATTAGACGACGTCGAGAAGGAAAAATCGCCGGTGATTACAGTAATTCACCGAATTCTGGATGGCAGAGGAGGAGGAGAAGAATTTAGGGTTTTTCGGGGCTAAAGAGAATCAAACCCTCTGGGCGAACCTAAGGTTTTAAATTTAACGATGTCGGGCATTCAGAGATAGAATTACTTATTTACCCTTTCAGTCGATTATGTTGATTTAACTTCAGTCTTGCAAAAATTGAACTTACCACATGTGATGATCATTGAGCATCTACCGTTCCAAAATTCCAATGTATCTTTGTACAATTTATCATTTGTTTGGGGTGTATCCTAAAGAGTGCCAAACATTAAGGTTGAAATACAAGAAAACTGAAAATATGGAAAAAGATGTTGATGCTTTAACTTGACGACATCAAACAGAATTTGGAACCGAAGCAGAGAGACGGAACAAAACAAAAAAACTCCATACGCTTAAAACGTGACCTACCAAACAATACAAGTAAACTACGATTATGAAAAGGTCGAGACTTTACATGACCTTTACATGAAACTCATAAGATTAATGCCTATGCAAAGAATTCGTTTGGTTTTTTGTTTCTTTGAAGTTTTCCTCTGCCTTGCAGATTTAGAGCTTCAGTGACGAAAAGTGTGGATTCAATGAAAGCTCTGTGATGACACGATTATATGGAAGTTAATTGCATGTGACGTCTGAGTAGAACCCTATTATTGTCCTCCTCTCACAATTTTGGATACTGAGCAACTCCACGTCGAAAACTTCAAATTGCTTCGAGCTGAAAAAGGTCGAAGGTCCCACCTGATTAAAGCCCAACGATCAAGAAAGGTTACATTGTTTTGTCAAAAAGATATGATCAACCTTAAATGAAGACAGTCTTAAAAGACCAATCTATATCCATTTACATTTGTCCTAAACGAGCTTCAGATATCCTAAGTGAGCAGCCTCAAGCTACCAATTCCATTTTTGAAATCAACCCTTGAAGAAACATGAAGGTATTTTCCATTGATTAGCTCTCTAAAAGTTTACTACAAGTCAAGTTTACAGTTTCAACTAATGTATACTTAAGAACTACGGTTAAAAGATAAAGTAGGAAGTACTAACGGGAGGTCCCAATTCTGGAGGAATGATAATCCTTCTTCGCCCACCAGGCTTCATGTCACGAATTCCCATTTCAAATCCTGCATAATCATTATCCACAAAACTCAATCTGTTTCCTTCCAGGGAGGATTTTTCATTAACATCATCATACCATCAAAGAATATCTTTGAACTTGCCTGGAACTAGTGCATTGGTTCCCATGCGAATCCTAGCTGGAGAGCCTTGTATATAGGTACTGTCTATTCGCCTTCCGGACTCATTGTAGCCAATATAGTGAAAAATCACCTGTATACATATCAATTCTATAAATGATCTAACTTTAAATGAGTTGAGTAATCAAACATAAAGAAAGCAGTACCTGCTGACCATCCTTTGGGCAATCACCTTGACCAACATTAAAATCCCGATATATAAGGCCTGAATCAGACTTGATGTAATTATCTGAAGCTACTACCTTAACCTCAAAACCTGCACTATATCAGCAAAAACATAAACACAAACAAAATGACAATAAGTTCCCACATTCATTCAGTAAGAAGCAATTGCTCGAAACAAGAACAGTGTGATAAAAGCTTAAACCTTCTCTAACAAAGTTAGGAAATTCATCAGGAGCATTGTTCTCTCTCTGTATCCTCTTGTTCTGTTCTAGTAACCGTCTCTCATCATAAGGACTCTTAATTTTAGTCTTCGCAGATGAAGATAACGCCGGAAACAAACACGGCGAAGCAACCAAAACATAAACAAGACTTCTCCGAGTCAAACTGCAATTCGAAGACCTCCCTTAATCTCCAGAATTAAACCAAAAAGAGAGAAACTCATCTCTCAAAATTGCAGATTTACCTCTGGTTTTTTACTTCTTCACTCAATGAACAACAAACCAAGCCTTTGCTCCGAGAAAATGACGCTTTTTCACCTATAAGATTTTACATTTTACAAGCTTAATCCTTTTTGCCCAAAAAACCAGCTATTGAAACTTATCATGGGACGGGAAGAACTCACATGGAAATGTCAGACTTGGAGAGATAGGAGTTGAAAGAATCGTCACCATAGTTTCTCCCTCCGGTGAATCCTGCAAATTGGACCCGTTATCTTTAGTTCTTCTAGAGCGTTTATGGATAATTACATTTACTCCCTCTATTTTCAGTTTATTGAAAAGTCGACCCGAAATTCTTATTTTAACCAAATCTTCCGCGTGATCGTATGACAAACACTGTTACCTTGATTCGGAGCTTCGTTAAAACCATCATCAATATATTCTTTTACTTTTTACTTTAAAAGATTGGAAATTCTAAAATAAAAGGGTAATTTGTTTTAACGTGTTCCTCTATTTTTTTCCTTAAAAATAATATTCTAAAATATATTATGTTTTTAATTTATCATTAACACATTTTATTTCTAAAATCTACAAATTAATCCATTTATTTAATTCTTTAAAAAAATTTCATAAATAAAGTTTATTTTTACAATTTACCATGTTTATTATTTTTGGACTAAAAACCTTATTATTAATAAAATGACATTGCAACATATAAAAATAATAATAAAACATAGTGAATTTTGGTTTAGACATCACCACTACTATATTTTCCAACAAATGATCAATTAATGCATTTCGAAGTGAAAAATGAGCTTTTTTATCTTTCATTTTTTTAAACCGACCTAAAAATTCTTGGAATCGAATCTAATCATCCCCTACTATTTGGACCTCTCGAAATGGTGTTTCTCTTTCAACTTCAATTGGTGGATCGAGATCTCGCTCATCCTCGATGATCATATGCAAAATTATGCATGTAGTCATTATGTCATGTAAAACATTTTTTCCCAAAAACATATTGGGTCTTTCACACTAGCGAAACGAGATTGGAGAACTCTAAATGCATGTTCTACATCTTTCCTGCATGCTTCTTGTTTTGTAGCAAAATATTTTTTCTTTTGACCCACTGGCTCGTGAATAATTTGCACTATGGTGGATCATTTTGAATATATACCATTAGCCAAATAATAACCTTTATTATATTATTTTTCTTGAATGGTATAATGAACAGGTGGAGCGATACCTTGAGCTAGGTTAGAGAAAACATGGGAAGACACCAACGCATTGATATCATTGTTAGTGTCTGACATTCCGAAATATGCATGCCATATCCAAAGATCATAATCTGCCAGAACTTTAAGAATTAGTGTAGGTGATCCACTATGACCTGCATATTGTCAAGCCCAAGCGGTAGGACAATTTTTCCACTTCCAATGCATGCAATCTAAGCTATCAAGCATTCCCGTAAAGCCTCTTTTTCACCAATGTAAAGAAGTTTGGAAACATCATTATGTGTTGGTGACCGCAGATATTGCTCAGAGAATATATTCACTATGGCTCGACAAAATCTTTTCATGTTTTCGATTGTCGTTGATTCGCCTATCTTTATGTACTCGTCTGTGGCATATGTAGGAAGACCATATGCACGCATTCGAAATACGGCAGTTACTTTTTGAAGAGACGATAATCTAAATTGACCCATTGTATCTCTCTGTTGTGTGAAGTAGTTGTCGCGACCTTCAACTGCATCAATAATACGAAGGAATAAGGAGCGGGACATACGATATCTTCTGCGAAACAAAACGTCATTGTAGACTGGGGTCTCAAAGAAATAATTGTAAAATAGTTTATGATGCGCGATTTCTCGATCGAAAGAATATCTAAATATTATATTTAAATATTAATTAATATTTAAAATTTATTTACTGTTTAAAAGTTTAAAAATCATTATAATATTAAAAATCTAATTAATATTTAGATTTAGTGATATTTATAATATTTAAACTTTTTTTATGGTTATTTATATCATTTATAAAATTAAAAATACTGTTTTGTAAATAAAAAAAATTCACCTTTAAAATAAAGAAAAAAATATCATTCCCCAAGGAAAAAATAACATTCCTCTATTTTAGAGGTGGTTGGAAAGGCTTATAAAATAATTTTTATTTAACAATATAAACTTCAAACAAAGAGATTGACACCTCCAGATTCTCATCAACAATGCCGATAGATAAAAATTACAACAAATAATGAAGCAATAGATGGTAATGAGTTAGTCATCTGAATTGGCTGTTTCTGATGATACCAGTGCCTAGTCCTCCTCTAGGTTGGTCACCGGATACGAGTTTCTGCAACCGGATCTGTTCCCGGAATTTGGCTATGAACTCACCAGCTTTTCTATCAACCTCATTATGGTCATGGCTTGCATTGCTTTGGCTTTCCCAAGCAGCTTCTTCTTCTTCTTCCTCCAACAAAGTTTCTTGCGGTTGCAGCTCGGTTTTGGTCTCTTCCATAGCGTCATCTTCTGGCTCGGATTCAGCTTGAGGTTCTAAAGATTTCTCCTCCCGTGGTACAATAGATAGTTCTTGTCGTTGTATTCTCCATTTCATTCTTTCTCGGCTTTCTACTTTAGCTTCAGCCCGATCATCAGATGAATCTCCATCTGTTTCTACATCTTTTCCATGGCGATCAGATCTTATGGTTCTTACTGACTTTCCTCTCACTGAGGCACTGACAGAACCTCTCCAAGAACGTGATTCAAGTCTTGGACTGTTTATTCTCAATTCATTGTTGCTACCAGGAAAGTCCTTTATTCTAGATCTCTCGTAATCCACAGTATCGACCTCTGAGTTTCTTTTCTCTGGTAAAGTGTCTCGCCCCCCTCGTGAAGAATGCATTGCACGCCTTGAAGCTTTAGCCTTCGTTGGTTGGAACACTACATCCAGAGCAGGGACAGATTCACTGAATTTCTCCTCTTTCGCAGACCCTTCAGCTGATAGCACAACAGAGTCTTGACTCCTTCCCTTTTTGACCCTCAAATTGTTATGGTTGGCCTCCAATCCTTTCGAAATATTGTCTTCAGGCAAATGGCTATCACTCTTTTGCTGAAGATGGCGCCTTTTAGGTGTGGAATCATCAATACCACCAATGGGAGATGAGATGGACTCAGGAGGATAAGATCTACGAGACTTGTACCCTCTCCTGGAACTTTCAGCAGTCAAATTGAGTGATTTAGATCCCCGTTCCTTATTACAGAA
This sequence comes from Lepidium sativum, assembly GCA_023374145.1. NCBI lineage: Eukaryota > Viridiplantae > Streptophyta > Magnoliopsida > Brassicales > Brassicaceae > Lepidium > Lepidium sativum. The sequence goes on from JAKUCM010003475.1 coordinate 10,198, forward strand.
CAATTCTGTTCGTCTGTCTCTATACTTACCCCCCTCCAACTCATTTTCGTACCCTTGCCTTACATCTTTCTCTAACAATGAACCATCACTAAAATGCCGAGAATGTGAGACACGCCTATGAGTATCATCATCCACTAACTCTGGCAATGGTGGAGATGAAGACAGTGAGGGTGATGGGGGCAAGGATGGCGAACTAGACCGTGATGAACCTTGAAGACTCTTTTCCTTGACCAATTCTTCCACATTTGAGTTTAGTGACTCTTGAGAAACAGAACGAGATGGCGAGAATCTGTTCTGAGTATGGGATGTAAAACTGGCTTGTGATGAAGAAGAAACACTAGACCGAGAAGATGTAGATTTGCGAGTCACAAACTGGGTTTCATCTACAGATGGAGGAGGGAAATTTGAAAGATAGCTGTCTCCCATTCCCATCATTTCAGGTCTCGAATGCCACGGAGCAGGTGAGGACGGAGCAGCCATGCCCTCATCTAAATTTTCAGCAGGCAATAATGACTCAGCAATGCCATTAGCAGGTCCATCACAGCTTTCAGAAAAAGAGCTATCTTGAGGAGCTACATTATCTCTCAAAGCTGACCTTAAACTCCTAATAGGCAAACCTAATGGCTGATGCACAACGTGACCATCAAGACCATAAGCTGGTCGAGCAACCACAACCTTAGACTTTCCCTGAAAATATTGCGAATTCCAAGCTCGGACTTGATTGGTTTGACCATCATATTCAAAAGATTCTTCCAATTCGCTTTCAACAAGAAACGAGTCAGATGTTTCTCGCTCATTAACCACAACCGAAGCTCTAGCACTGGCATTAACAGAATGAGACTCACTCCTCACATCATCAAACTCACAAGAATTATCAAACTCTTCATCAAAAACCGAAGAAACCGGAAAGATTCTAGATACATAAGACAAAGAAGACTCATCTACACAACTAGTCCGCAAATCAACAGCGGATTCAACACTCCTACGGCTAAACAAACCATAAGCAACAGCAATGCCAACGAAAAGGAGGTGGATTAGTTCCCAAAACTTGGTGAACACTGTCTCACTCACGAAATCAGGAGCTTGAGAAGGAAACAACGGCAAGGCAAGGAGAAAGAGAGCGAAAAGAATGAACTTACTAAAGAAACCTCCTCCGGTAGATTTAGACCGAGACTGAGTAGTGGAGGAAACAGGTGGCGCATCAACACTCGATGGAGAGCGACGTTTATTGTAGGCATTGGGAGACGCCATTGAATTTGATAAGAGTCTCTTCAATTTGAGACTTTTGGAGTGTAAAAATATGATTTTTAGGGATTGGAAGGGATTCGTTGAGTATGTGAAGGGAAGAAGAAGACTTCGAAGCGACGTAAAAGACAGATCTAAACATTTAAAAGAGAAAACCTTTCAGACAAAGAGTGAGAATGGAAACTATATCTCTGCAACAAAAGCAAAAGGAAGAATGAAAGAAAAAAAAAAAGCTCGTCGCAATACTGTTGCCGACTTGCCGTAATTTACGGAACTGACCTTGGCGTTATCTGCTTCAATATCAAACGTTTCGTTTCGTATGCTTAGTCAAACTCATATAACTAGTTTCATTATTCACTAGACATGGACCGTTATGAAAAATTTGATATGTACATATACTTATTATATATTAGATAATGTTTAAAAATTTTGTTGATTACTAATTTTTTTAATACAAATTTATTTATTATGATACTATAAAATTTTGAATCGTGAAATTTGACATTTGAAATAACTATGTTAATGATTAACTTTGAAACTCAATTTTATATAATAGGATATTGTAGAATTTTACATAGTTGAATTTAACATGTAGGATAATCTCGTTAATTACTAACTTTTAAAATCTAACTTCATATATAACTAGATAAGGACTCGTGCGATGCACATATATTTTTGAATTATAGTTTTGGCTTTCATTGTATTCATGTTTTTTGAATTATTGACTAGTATGCAAGATAGGAATCTCGTGATCATAATTTTATAAATTTTTACCCGTGATTAAGGGTGTTTGAATTATTAATATAGAATGATTGACAAAAAATAACATTTTAAAAGAACAATATATAAAAATTATAAGTTAAACTAATATTTACATATCTCAAACTATAATTTATTTGCAGTTTTATAAGCAAATACAAATTTTATTTATAATTTTACAAAATTTTAATATACTTATTTAGATTTCATGCTTCCCAGTTTTTAGTAAGATGTACCACCGCTCGACGATACAAATGTTTTTGCTAACTTTTTCAAAAATTAATAAACACTTATTTTAACTATTTACATGTTTGTTTATTGATGTAACCAGTAATGAAATATCTTTGAAAGCTTTTGAAAACCTTCATGAATAAGTAATATTTTCGTAGTTATGAAATTGTCTACATGTTTGTGTTTATATAGAGATTAATTTTAATAGTCTTTTTATATTTGGAATATGAATCCTTTTTCTGTTAGGAATAAGAATCCTTTTTATATCACAAAAAAGAATTTGATCATTGGATTGAATATGTGAAACAATCATGTTAATAAGTAACTTTGAAAGATTTTATTTATATAATAAGATCATTTTTCTGTTAGGAATATGTATCTTTTTTGTATCACGAAAAAATTTGATCATTAGATTGGACATGTGGAACAATCTTGTTAATGAGTAACTTTGAAATGTTCTACTTTATATAATAAGATAGGATACTCCAAATTTTGAATCGTTTGATTTGACGTGTGAAAAATCTTGTTTATTACTAACTTTTAAAACCCAATGTTATATAATAAGATAGGATACTCAAATTTTGAATCGTTTGATTTGATGTGTGAAAATTTTTGTTTATTAATAACTTTTAAAACTCAACTTTATATAATAGGATAACATTTTAGAATTTTGTTGATTATTAATTTTTAAAAACCCAACTTTATATAATGGGATACTGTAAAATTTTGAATCGTTGAATTTGACATATGAAATAATCCTGTCAATTACTAACTTTTGAAACCCAATTTTTTATAATATGATAGTATTTTAGAATTTTGTTGATTATTAATTTTTGAAATCCAATTATTTAAAATTTTAAATCGTTAAATTTGATATGTCAAAAATTTAGTTAATTACTAATTTTCAAAATTTAATTATATATATAAAAGCAGGGTTATCTCTTCCGCTATCGACAACTCAGCATGACATCTCATCTAAAAAATACCAATCAAATTGCTTGATCAATCCAATTCATCACATGGTTCCACTTCTTCAATCTCAAACCTTTTGCTTTTAACAATCATGACTCTTCTGTTTCCCTTTTTTTTAAGATAAAAGATAATGACTATTATGTTTCTCCTACACTAAAGTCCAGTTCTCTCACAAAATGGAGACTGGTGACAGTATCACCATGAAAATTGTCGATCTAAGTCCCAACCTTAAGTGTAAAAAAGTTAAGCAGGTTCTATTTTTTACTCTTTTAACTTCTCTCTTTTCGATTTGATTGTGGTTTTGAAAGAACAAATTTCAAATACAAATGCAGATTCATCATTCATATTAGTTTACACATCATCTTCTTCTTCTCCCTCTTCTCTTCTAAAAGTGAAACCCTATTTTAATATATTTAGAAGGATAAATAATGAAGGAGAACCCCTAGCATTCTCAGCAAAGTATGATGAAAGAAAATCCTCTTTGATGAAAAATTAATCAGAGTTTATCTTTTGGTTCTATAGATCGTGTGTTGTAGAAGGCTCAAGAAGGTGTACACAGTTCGAAGACATCTAGAACAAGGCAACATCATGTTCACTCTCACATGTTTGAAAACAAGAAGACGACATCTGGAACAAGAAGATGACGGTTCTATCCTTCTTACGGAAGCTCCTAATCCTATAAACACTTCTCTGACCAAATTTTGGAAGTTTATATGGAAGATGATTTTTCTCTTCAAAAATTGGTTCATGTGGGTTGTGAGATAATTACTTATCTTTAAATCTCTTTTTATATAATTAAATCAAACCATATTTCTTTTCCGTGAAGTTTATTGATCTCTATTGTTCCCTAAGTTTCTACAAAGTGCATGGGCCTTCATATGTGTGAAGAGACTACATGGGAGCAAGTTTTGACTTCTTTGATGATCAGTGGCACAAATTTAGATTAAGCACAAAAGATATTGTTATGTAGTGTTGGTGGATATTGGTATTAGTTTCGAATCGTTTTGCATTCTCTTACTTAAATATAAAAAAACTTGTCCTCTATTTGAAGTTTATGGAAACTCAAATCTAACCGATGGAAACAAGTTAAAACTTGCTCAATCCGATATGCAATGTAGGTAATGTTAAAGGAGTTGGCAAAGAGAATGCCTGAATTTATTTGTTCTTGTAGGTGTCTTTTCCTCTATAAATCACTTAAAGCTTTTACCTTGTGTGATAGTGTGCTTATGGATTCTTGGTTCTTGGAGGTAGGTAGTGTTGCTAGAGCTAAAAGAGAGAGAAAAAGTATAAATTGAAGTTGCAGAATAATATAAAAGCTGAGAAAGAAAATACCAATGATTTTTGCTCACCTACCTCTTATATTTATATTTTACATGTTCTTATTGGAGTATAGCAAGTAAAAGTAATTTCCAATCTAGTTTATTATAATAGAATATGACTCCAACTAAATGTCGTGGCTTTGGTGTTTTGATTGTTGTCGTTGGAGAATAACTTAGGACTCCGTGTGGATGTTGTTACTAAGGCCATATGTGGAATGTGGCAGGCCTTTGAGGCCCATTTGTTAGTTTTATTTTATGTATATAATTTTCTTTTTCTACCTACCAACAAATTAAGCATTATAAGACCTATTTATGTTATTAGATGGACCTGTATGAATAAATAAGACTAAGGTCCAAAGAAGTAAGAGAAATCAAGGCCCGGAAATTAGATGAGTTGCAACTTGTTCGAATAAACAGGATCGATTCAAAATGAGAAGGAAAAACGTAACTGAGTAACAACAAAATTGTGAAGGAAATTTCGAGAGAGGATCTCGTACCAAAAAATTAAGAAGCTGAGCTAAAAAAAAAAAAGAAAAATAGTTCGGCAAATAAGAAGAACGAAATCGTTAGACAAACATAGACCTGTTTACGGAATTTGGGCCAAGAATAAATAAGAACTAAGATCTAGGGAAGTAAGACCATTTGAATCCCGGAAACAAGACGAGTTGGAGCGTATTCGTATAAGCATGATCGAGTCAAAGCGAGAAAGAAAAAAGGGATTGCGTAGCAAAATTGTAGAACAAAGTCGAGAAAAAAAATTGGACCAAGAAGTCAAGGAGCTGAACTAAGAAGACTAGTATTTCGTCAAAAGAAAAAAGATGCATCATCGGAATGGAGAGGTCAATCGTTGTTTGTTTAAATGCATAATTGTGCATTATTTAGATACACGTGCTGGATGGAACATCTCAATTTAGTTTAAATTTTAAAAAATTCTAAATGTGTTTGGAAGAAGCAAAACATAGATGGATTTCATAAAAATTTAAAAACTAAAATACTTTTTTTATTTTATTTTATCTTTTTTACTCTATTCCATCTTTTTTCTCTCTCTTCTCATTTTTCTATTTCCTCTTTTTTTCTTTCTCCTCTTTTTCACTCTCTCTCCTATTTGTCTCTCTCTCATCTTTTTTTCTCTCACCTCTCTTTGTCTCTCTTATCTACTCTCTCCTCTTTTTTATTCTCTAATTTTTCATTCTCTTTCATTTTTTTCTTCCTCCTCTTTTTACTCTCTTCCATTTTTTATTCTTTCTTCTTTTTCTCTCACTTATCTTTTTACCCTCTCTCCTTTTTTTTCTCTCTATCTCATCTATTCTTCTTAAGGCTGGGCATAATTACTTGTTACTCGATTTATACTCGCTACTCGGTTCGTACTTGACTCGAAAAGTTAAGTACTCGGTATAGTTAAGTCAAGTAATAAGTATGTTAATTTCAATACTCGCAAGTACAAGTCAAGTAATAAGTATAGATAAAAACTTCAATACTCGGCTCGTTATTACTTGACTCGTAATTTTATAACTATAGATATTTGAAGTTTAAGGTTTTATTATATACAGAAAAAATTAGTTGATAATTTTCTGAAATAATTATATGTTAAATTCAATAAATTTAGGATGGGGGAAGTCTTTTTTGTCGGGAAATGAGGCAAAACATACCAAAGTTTTTTTTCTAGTGATGAAAATATTAAACTAAAAATAGGTATTATAAGGATGGTAGAAGTTTCGACTGAAATAATAGTATTATTGATATATTTATTTTATATTAAATATGATTTTAAACAATTACAAACCGGGTCAAGTAACTTGCAAGTATTCTTATTTTTAATAAGTACTTATTCTAGCAAATATTTGATATAAATAAGATAAGTTTAAATATTAAATGCTATTACTCGACTAAATAATAAGTATATAAATATAGGTATATAAATATCCAGCCATAATTCTTCTCCTCCTTTTTACTTTCTTTTATCATTTAGTATCTCTCATCTTTTTAGTCTTTCTCCTCTTTTCACTTTTTCTCATCTTTTTTTTCTTTCTCTCTTTTCTTTTTTCTCTCTTCTCTTTTTTTTTCTCTCTTCTTTTTCTCTCTTCTCTTTTTTTTCTCTCTTTCTCTTTTTATTTTTTCTCTTTCTTTCCACTCATTTTTACTCTCTATCTTCTTTTTTCTATCTTCCCCCTTTTACTCTCTTTTTTAAAAATATATAAAATGTTAAAAAAATATATATTTGTTTAGTTGAATATAAATTTAATTTTATTAATTAAAATAATATCTAAAAATTGATCATGTCTTTTTGGTAATTGTATTAGCAAGTGCGTTTATATGAAGATTGCAATTGAGAAAACAAACATATTTATATGTAGATGTTACATTTAGATATATATATTAGCAAGAAAACGAACAACATCTAGTTATTCTATCCAGATGAAACATTCAGGTGTTTATGACCTGCCTTCAAGGCCCATTTATGAGTTTAAATATATAACCTTCTTTTGTATCTGCTCTGCAAGAGATTCTAATGGGTTCTGACTTCGTCTTTGTAGACCCACAGATGTCTTAATACAGACCACATGCTATGTTATGTCACGTTACATATCTCGATATTTCGTATTGGCTAACATTTTCTTACATTTACAAATAACACACGCTTACTCCTTCAATCACACAACAGCCTTATTTACATCTCCCCTTTTTAACTTTATACTTCTCTAACTAATTAATTATTTAATCATCTTTACAAAATCCCTTCCTTAAACACCAGGCAAAAACCAGAATATAAACTATAACTTTTACAAATGAC
>JAKUCM010003476.1:0-44929 GCA_023374145.1 Lepidium sativum
TTTTTTGAAGTAACGTTTAAAGTGGAAAAGTTTTCCAAACAGGTTAAAATGTAATTACCTATATTAAAATGTAGATAAAGTGTTTGAACGTGGAAGTTATATTGTTGAATATGTTTTCAAAGAATTCCGAATTTTGAAAATAAACTGTAATAAATATGAATTGTCTCACTTCATTTTATTAAGAAAATGTAAACGTTAATTGTCCTTTGTTTACACAATGTTTAGGAAATCAAAATAATGTGAAGCCAAGCATCCATAGCAGTATGGAATAAGATGGACTGACTATGCAGCAAAATACAAGTAAGATTCACCAAACTTTGAGTGTCTATAATATAGTAATGTGTTCAGTGAAACTTTGTTGTTCATTAGTATTATACTAAGGTGTTAATTATAATCTACTAATGTGTTAAGAAATCCTTTAGTGAAAAATTAATAAAAAACTTTGATTACTAAAATAAAGATCGGACACATTGTTTTGGCACGCACTTAACTACTAATAAGTAGAAAACATGAGGTTAAGCATTTGAAATTACAAAACGGAACATAGTATATATATAAATAGAAAACGACTAATAGATTACTACTCTTTCCCCACTTTTGCAACCTTCTCTTGCTTAACCTTAGAAGGATCAAACTTAATTTTCTTTGTCTCCATGATTCATTTCCTTCCTTTCTTAGCAATTTCTGGAATTAGTTCAGCGCCAACACCTTCAGTCTTAATCTCCACATCTTTCTTCTCTTTTGCATCTTCTTTGACATGTAGACCTGAGTTCATGGTACACTGTTTTTTTGTTGACAGAAAATTGAGCATCAAAATCACCACCATCATCTTCCTTCTGTTTAGAGGAAGGGTGTAGTACTTGTAGACATTGAAACCTCTGATATTTCCTCACTGTTAGTCAACTTTATAATATACTAAATTACAATAAATAATCAACTAAGTTGAAGCAGGCAAATGTGTAGATAAACTATAGGTAAACATTGGTATAATTAGTGAAAAGTTTAGTTAATACCTGATCTTCCAAAGTTGAAGGCATTTTTGAACCTTCCGTCTTAATTCCTTCAATCATAGAATCCACACAAAAAACCTTAGAAACTTTAAAAGTATCTTCTTCTCTTGTAATATTTTTAGGGTCAACATATATCCAGAAAGTGAACAAACTTGCCAATAATGTTCTTTAAAGGTGCATACAGTGCTTCTGGATCTTCAGCTCTATTAAGAAATTAGTTGTACATGTAAAGCCTTATGTATTCTTTCAACACCTAGCAGAGAATTGGTTGTTTGACCAACTACTTAGATTCCAAATGAATCAAAGAGCATGCATATTTTTTGCAGTCTCATCCTTAATTTCAAGATGAAGCTTACCTGCAAAAATTAAATAAATAAATGTATTAAATCCATTAGTATAGAGAACACTTATAGAATAGGTAAGTATTAAATATAATATTTACATTGCACTAACAGATTTGCAAAATCCTTTGCAATTTTGACAGTAAAATTTAGGGTTATTGTTAGCCAAAACATCACTTGTCTCATTGTAAGTTTCTCTGTAAAATTTCTTGAGGCATTTGTTGCATCCAAAATAGATACAACCGTACGTCAGTGTCAATTTTTTTTTATAGTACATAAACACGACTTTTCCCGACTCGAAAAAATATAAAACAAACATGTATTTGTAAGTGAATAGTTCTCCTTTAAAAATAAAGTGAAGTAACATTGACAGAAAAACAAAAAACCAGTGCATACCTCATCTGTTTCACTACAGTTCAAAAACATTTTTTGCTAGAATACTGAAGGTAGTAGTCCCTCACTAGCATATGTCAATTCACACGTGCTACTCTTAGAGACTAGTGGAGTAATACCGAGAGATTCATAAGAAAAGTTGCAAGGCATAAGGCTGTATTAAAAACAAACAAATTTCAATGGCGTTTGATATATGTTGATATAGAAAAACTTAATAGATCCTTAAAAGCTTTGATTACCAGAATGGATTCATTAGTGGTGAATATTGATGCATTGAAAGCATTGCATATGCTTAGCTTTTCTGACAAAACAATTTTTAGAAAAATACAAATATGTGACAATATCTTAGTACGAAATATAGTTAAAACAATCAAGTAACGACATGAACTTTATACTTACCATTAATACATGAATTTTTGCAGATTGAATCAGACAATACAACCTCTCGTGGTTTGAATTTTGGCAAGCATTATTCACTATCTCGGCATATTTATCCCAGAGAATGCAATCAATGCAATTTTCCCTTATTGTAGTTTACTATGTTTTGTTAGATACATGTTTTATCATCAGCATATATATATATATATATATATATATGTATATCATTTAAGCTTATTATTAAAAACTTACTTATTATCACGCATGGACAAATTTAATTTTTCTGGTGGGTTTCCCATGAACATCAACATCTGCCATCTCCCAATAGTCACAATATGGCCAACAATATATGAAACCACAACATAGTATTAGTAACCATCCGTAAGATTAGTAGAGAGAAAATTAGTGAAAAGATTTGATTTTGTAGCTGAGATATAAAAAGTGGAATAGCAATAAGGTATTTTTGCTTTAGTTCACCAGAAAGAACGTCATCATATCTTGCCAATTTAATAAATTAATCTTCGCATTCATCACCACAATTCATAAGCGTTGGCAGGTGGATGAAATATATCTTGTAGGCGACCTCTGATGGTCTATAGTGGTTGTACTCTTTCTTCAATAGGAAAGTTTTGATAGTCTTCCATAGTCCAACCTTCAATACGTTGGCAAACTTTTTGACTTGTCCCCTTTTTACAGCTGCACCAATATTACTTCCCCTGAAAATTTAGTTAGAGTGTGACATTACTAATTATTGAATGATTAGAATTTTGTCCATTGTTTATCAGTAGACAAACTAACACTATTTTAAACTTACAGTTTGATCGGCTAGAATCAACTTTATGGTTTCAGCATTGGCCCTTGAATAATGTCTCCAAGATTGGAGAATCTTCAGTGAATTGAAAAGTGATGGCAGAGGAATTTGTGATAGGTACCAAATTGTCTTCTTTTCTCGGGTTGTTTGCCATTATTTTAGTTTTATTCTCATAAAAAGTATGAGTTTAAGAGAATGGTGTGAAACAGGTTATGAGCATAAGAAATAAAAGAGACTATATAAAAGAGTAAAAAACGTGAAGATGATCGTGGGTTAGAAAGTTGAGGAAAACGTGGGTTGAGAGTTGTGGTATCTATTTCAATGAGAGTGATTCTTATTTAAAACTCTTTGTAAAAGCTACAGAGGCTGCTTTAAAAAAATAACTCACTAGTAAGTCAAGATCTAATGGTAAAAATAGAGAACTTAATATTGGACAAAAACAACTGCGGGTTAAAAATCAATCTGAAGAATAAAACGAAAACAGTAATTTTGTAAAATGAGGTTTAAAAACAACTTAAAAATCCTACTGAACATACTTCCATTTTTAATAAGGAGATACGTAACTTTGTTTCTATCTACGAATGTGTATCATGTTGACTGCATAACCTTTGAAACCTGGTATAAGATCTTCATTATGCAGGTTTGGATCTTTAATAATTAATTTCATCTGAGGATTAACTTTTCCAAGCTTCCTATATTTTCTGTATAGAAGTCGTTTTGTTTTCTTCAGCATCATTTCTCAAACTTATGCAACAAAATACTTTTTCCCTTCAATCTTCTTTGTCGCCATTGTCACTAATTTTTTTCTGCGTCTAGTTTTTCTAACGTTATATCTTTATTTTAATTTAACATTATTGGAATATTAATTTCCAAACTCCTAAAATCCAACACGTATTAAACCAAAAGTCATATCATCAATACTCATCAAAAGATGAAGATATATTTTAAATTTGTATGACAAAAGATGATATCATCATCGCTCACCTACACATGCAACAAATTTGGACAACAAAATAGTAAACATAGATTTAAAGACTTTTATTGCCATGTAGAGTTTGTAAGTTTACCATTCATAATGAATATAATTAAAGATCAAGTATATGCATTCAGGATGAAGAACATGCAGCTAAGATTATGGTTTTTTAATGTTGTGATGAAGCCATCAAAAGTGATTGCGTCACTACAATTGATGTGTGGAAGAGCATATTCAAAATGTTCAAGTGTCTCATGAACTTTTAGATCACCGAATAGAGCATAAAAAACCGTCTATCTAAGCATTTAAGGCCCGTGATTCAAATTGAGAGAGAGAGATCTCTCTCTCAACAACAACAACGGAGGAGGAGGAAAAGAGAGAGACCTGGTATGAGATCTTTATTATGCAATTTTTGATATTCAGTACTTAATTTCATCTGAGGATGAACGTGTCCAAACTTCCTATATTTTTGGTATATAGAAGTCACATGCTTTTTATGTTTCTTCAATCATATGTCGCCTATTATCACTATTTCTTTTTTGCTTCGAGTCTTCCCAACATCACATCTTTATTTTAATTTAATATTATCGGAAAATTAATTTTTGGACTCCTAACACCCAATACTCATTAAACCGAAAGTCATATCATCAATACTCGAGAGAGAGAACAGATACAACTAACTTAGACAACAAGAAATGAAGAATTTTTTTTAATTTCTAAGACAAAATATCATATCATCAGCACCCACATACAGGTATTAGTGATATAAAAGACATTTTTAGTGTCGTGTTGAGTTTATTATTTTACCATTCGTGTTGAATGTAATTAATGATAAAGTATATGCGGCTAGAATTTCATATTGGACAAGAACCTTTCTCTAAAATTCATGATTTTTTTCTCTGTTGTGATGAAGCCATCTAAAGGGATTGCGTCACTACCATTGATGTGTGGAAGAGTTACTTCAAAATTTTGGAGAGTCACATAAACTTGTAAATCACCAAAGAGAACATTAAACAACGTCTCTTTAAGCCTTCTAGGCTCATGATTTGACTTTGTTTCTATACAGCCTACATTTGAAATGATGGAAATCATGTTGATTGTATAACCTTTAAACATGGTATGAGATCTTTATTATGAAGTTTTGGATATTTCTTAATTAATTTCATTTGAGGATGAACGTGTCCAAACTTTTTATATTTTTGGTATAGAAGCCTAACGTTTTTTGTTTCTTCTATTATTTTTTCAACTTATGAAATGAATATTATTTTATTTCTATCTTTTTATCGCCATTTTCATTATTTCTTTTCTGTTTCGATTTTTCCCAGCATCACATCTTTATTTTAATTTAATATTATCGAAAAATTGATTTCCAAACTCGTAACACCTAACACTCATTAAACCAAAAATTATATGATGAGTACTCATCAAGATATGCAGCTAAGTTGGACAACAAGAAATGAAGATAGATTTTTAATTTCTAAGACAACAGACCATTCGTAATGAATATAATAAAATATCGAGTATATGAAGCCAAGATTTCAAATAGGACAAATACATGCAGCTAACATTCATGTTTTTTTGTACAATTGTGATTCATCTAAAGTGATTGTGTAACTATCAATGATGTGTGGAAGAGAATCCTCAAAATGTTGAAGTCTCTCATAAACTTGTGGATCACCAAAGAGAGCAAAGAATAATCTCTCTCTATGTCTTTCAGGCTCGTGAATGTATGTGAATCATGTTGACTGCATAACATTTATATATGGTATAAGATCTTTATTATGTATTTTTTGGATCTTCAATAATTACTTTCATCTGAGGATCAACGTGTCCAAACTTCTTATATTTTCAGTATAGAAGTCATATGTTTTTTTTTCTTTCTTCAATGATTTGTCTAACTTATGCAAAGAATATTTTTTCTCTTTTATCTTCTTTGTGGCCTTGTCGCTATTCCTTTTCTGCTTCGAGTTATCCAAGCATCGCATCTTTATTTAAATTTAATATTATCAGAAGATTGATATTCGGAAGCCTACATCCTACACTCAATAAACCAAAAATCTTATTATCAATACTCATCAACAGATGCAACTAAGTTGGACAACAAGAAATGAAGATATATTTTAAATTTTTAAAACAAAAGATCACATAATCAGCACTCACCTACACATGCAACTAATTCGGACAACAAAAACTAAACATAGATTAAAATACTTTATGTGCCATGTTGTGTTTGTAAGTTTACCATCTGTAGTGAATATAATTAAAGATCAAGTATATGCAGCAAGGATTTCATATTGGACACATATCAACAACTAAGATTCATGGTTTTTTTCTGTTGCGATAAAGCCATCTAAAGTGATTGTGTACCATGGATGTGTGGAAGAGTGTATTCAAAATGTTCAAGTGTCTCATGAACTTTTAGATCACCGAAGAGAGCATAAAAAACGTCTTTCTAAGTATTTAAAGCTCATGATTCAACTTTGTTTCTCTATAGGCTATATTTGAATGTATGTGAATCATGTTGACTGCATAACATTCAAATATGGTATGAGTTCTTTATTTTGCATTTTTGCATCTTATATTTTTGGTATACAAGTCACATGATTTTTAGTTTCTTCAGTCATTTTGTGTCCAACTTATGCAACAAATATTTTTTCTCTTCTATCTTTTTTGTCACCATTGTCACTATTTCTTTTTTTGTTTCGAGTTTTCCCAGCATCACATCTTTATTTTATTTTAATATTATTGGAAATTTAACATTAAACTAAAAATAATATCATTAATACTCATCAATAGATGCAACTAAGTTGGACAACAAGAAATGAAGATAGATTTTAAAATTTTAATACAAAATAATATCATCAGCACTCACCTCAACTAGTTTGGACAACAAAAAATAGATATATATATTTAAAAACTTTTAGTGCCATGTTGAGTTCATAAGTTTACTTTTTGTAAGGAATCTAATTAAAGATCAACTTTATGTAGCATTCATATAGGACAAGTACTTGCAGCTAAGATATATGGTATCTTTTCCATTGCGGAGAAGCCATCTAAAGTGATTTTGTCACTACCATTGATGTTTGGAAGAGCTGCTTCAAAATGTTGGAGAGTTTCATAAACTTGTAAATCACCTAAGAAATAATAGAACAATGTCTCTCTAAGTCATTTAGGTTTGCGATTCGACTTTATTTATATACCATAAATTTTGACAACATAACCTTTAAACCACGGTGAGTTTGATTTAAATCTTTAATTCTCTGCCATATTCATTCCAAATTGTGATGAGTTGCATACCGAAGTGAGTATTGCGTCTTGTCCCAAACATTCAAACAATACTATGTCATACCAAATAACATAATACTCAATTATATATTTATCTTTTTGCAAAAAAAATGATACTAATTTTTTTCCAAACTTTAGGCAATATAATTAGTGAAGACAATGTGGGCAAACTTGCCAAGGGAGATCGATTCAATTGAACCGAGAATGATACAACAACACACACTCCTTTCTTTGACAACAAAAGTTACTTTGGCGGCGGAGCTTCTCTGAACAAAGCACAGAAAATTCATGTTGCAATGTCATGATGCTTCTATTTGATTTTTTTTTATTTTGTGGTGGATATGAGTCATGGGAACGCTAAAATAAAATTATATCAACATGCTAGAATTACTAGTTCATGTTTTATCATCATAGGTTAAACATGTCGCAAAACTCCTAACTAAGTTTAAAGGGGTTTCATAATTAAAGAATTAGTATAAGTACTACGCCAAAACTGTAGCTTTTTGGGATAGTTTTGTCACAAATAATTTGAAACTTCTTATAACTAAATTGATACAGCATTTTTGAAGCTATGTGTAGAAATCTTACCATGCGAAAATTGGATGTTTCTTGGAATTACTTTATTATGTGGGAACCATAGCTCTTTATGAATAATGTTTGGTACAGAAAAATTAGTCGCTAATTTGAAACATTTAGATACAATATGTTGAGATAATTATGTAGCAACTTTGTTAAAATTTTCTACTACAGGCTAATTTGTTACACAAGTTTTCGGTCTCTTTGAGCCAAACTTGAGATGATATGGCCTCCCACCATGGATCCAATGATGTTAAGTGAAAGGATTGAACAAGACAAGGTCGTTGGACTCATGAAGAACATAAATTTGGTCTACAATGACCTCATTTGCCATCTCCTAAGGTCGGACAAGCTTCCTTGTTTGAAGGAAGTATGCAACTTCATCCAAAGAGAACAAGGAAACCTAGGTCTCCTTGGTGGAAAGGGGGAGCTTGTCATGGCTAATAAAGTGGCTTACCGAAATAATGAAAGAAAATTATAGGTGTGTGACCATTGCAAGAGGAAGGGGCAGTTCAAAGATCGATGTTGGATTCTCCATCCTCACCTCATACAAAACCGTTGGGAGCAAAACAAAAGCAATGGTTGTGGCAAAGGAAATGGCTGTGACACATGAGGAATATGTGAAGAAATCAGACCTAGCCGAGCTCATAAAATCCATCGATGCACTTAAAGAATCAAGTAACTCCTTTATTGTCTCAAAAATTGCCAAACCATTAATTGTTGATTTGGGGGAAACTCATCACATGATTAGCAATAAGAACCTTCTTGAGAATATCAAAATGGAACTAAGTTCCCTATCAAGGGAATAAGGAACTTGCGGCTATTCAATAAATCGTCTAGTGCGTCTTATGCCTACATTCACATCGAATTTATTAAGTGTGACTAAAATTGTATGTGATTTAAATTGCAAGGCTATTTTTGATCCTAACAAAGTATATTTTTAGGATATTGAGACAAACCAAATCCTTGGAAAAGGAGCCGCCAAAAATGGATTGTATCTTCTAGATGATCCTAAGAGCAATCCGAATTTATCGTATTTTTCTAGTATTAGTGTTAGTGAGAATGCTTTATGACATGCTAGACTTGGACATCCTCATAGCCGAGCTTTAAGTTTATTAATGTTTAATTTTTTTGTTTAAATATGATGAGTGTGAAGCTTGTATACTTGGTAAACATTGCAAGTCGGTGTTTCCCAAGTCTTCAATCGTTTACGAAAATTGTTTTGAATTAATCCATTCGGATGTGTGGTCTTCACCATATGAGTCTACAGAAAATTATAATTATTTTTGCACATTCATAGATGAAAAGTCCAAATACACTTGGCTAACATTATTACCATCAAAGATAGGGTGCTAGAAGCTTTTACAAACTTCGAAATATATGTGACTAACCAATACAATGAAAAGATTGAAATTTTGAGGAAAGATAATGGAGGTGAATATACAATCAACTCATTCAAACAATTCCTTGAAAAATTCGGAATCATGCATCAAACAAGTTTCCCTTATACTCCTCAACAAAATGGTGTGGCCGAAAGGAAAAATAGACATTTAATGGAGGTGGCAAGGGCTATGATTTTCCATACAAATGTTCCAAAACGTTTTTGGAGTGATGCGGTTATAACTGCATGTTATGTGATCAACCAAACCCCGACAAAAGTGCTCCAAGATATCACTCCATTTGAGGTGGATGTCAAAAATGTGTCCTTCAAGGCGAACTTGAGGATGAAGTGTACATGTACCCTCCACCGGGTTTGGAACATATTGTTGCCCTGGGAAATGTTCTAAGACTTTGCAAGGCTATCTATGGACTCAAACAATCTCCACTTGCATGGTATCACAAGTTGAGCCTTACACTCCGAGGTCGAGGGTTTCAAAAGGTTGAGGCTGATCACACCTTCTTCACTTTTCACGATAAAGAAGGTATTGGGGTTATTCAAATATATGTTGATGACATTATCATCAACGGAAACAACAATGATGGGATTCAAGGATGATAGACAAGATCGCAAATCCTTGACGGATATTGTGATGTGGAATGGTCCGGAGATAGACAAGATCGCAAATCCACAACCGGGTATTGCACGTTCCTTGGAGGCAATCTAAGTACATGGAAGAGTAAGAAACAAAAGGTAATATCATGCTCAAGTGCCGAATATAGGGAAATGAGGAAGCTTACGGATGAAATTATATGGCTAAAAGTGTTGCTCAAAGACTTGGGAGTTGAGATTCAAGAACCGATCACAATGCATTGTGACTATCACGCCGCCATACACATTACATCAAATTCGGTGTTCCATGAGAGAACAAAACATATTGAAATTGATTGCCACAAAGTCCGCGAGAAAGTAGAATAAAGATTCATTTTACCTTGCTACATCAAGAGCTCGGATCAACTTGCGGACATTTTCACTAAGGTCGCAAGTGTAAGAGAAGACTTGTGTAACAAGGAACCAAAGAGAAAAGGAAGGATTCGATTAAGTTAAGAATGAACTAGAAAGGTTAAGTCTTCTTTTGCCATATAGGAGCCGTTGGAATGGACTGATGGGTACAAGAATACCGTGTGGAGCACCCTTTGGGAAGAGTGGAAGACTTCCATCTCATTTCCTCTTTTAGACTCATTTGTATTTTAGTGTATTATCTCTATTTGGCAAAGCCCTAAGGTGTATAGGCTATATATATGTGTGTATAATCCTCACTTGAAATTAAGAAAAAAATTTCTTCTTCTTATACTTGTTCGCCAATCTCTCTCTCATTCTCACTTAAATCTCTCATTTTCACTCTCTTAAATTAACATAAATGAACACTTCATTCCGTGGAAGTTTCATCCTCATTATGTTTTCACGTCTTTGTTTTCATGACACTAATGAGATATTTTCTTTAGTGTCCTTCATGAACACCACACATTGGGCTCCTTTGAGTCTTGCATACTTGTGGCTTAAGGCCTTTAAGACCCTTCTTGCACACGTCACATTCAAACATTTCTTTCACATTTAGACTTCTTCACAAGTCTTATTGTGAACCACTTCTCTCCACAACTTGTCTCTACAAGATTTTGTGTGAAATACATCAAGAATTTGGTATGAAATCACTTGATATTTAGGCCTTGATTTCATGATTTGGATTTTGGTACAACTCCAAGCTTCCCATTCCTTAACTACATTGGATGCATATAGCACATATTTCTATCTAGGATGACAAGAGGAAACCGAACACTAGTACCAAAGAAGAATGATTGTTTGAGTTCGCATACCTTAGCTACCAAACTTGTGGTACAAGAGACTATCATGAAGCATGATTTGAGTTCACTTAAACTCCACAAAGGATCTGTTTCATTAACACCATCTTGAGAAGTCATTCCATTAATCCACCAACACTTTAAAGCTTCATTAGGTCTACTCTTCTTCCTCCTCCACACGGTTGCAATGACTTGGTTATTTCCATACCAAGATGATCACCAAACCAGAGCGATGACTTGAACCTTTTCATACCAAGATCATCACCATAAAATGTCCTTCTTGAAACTATTTCAATACCCAATAGCCCGCTCATTTCCATTCATTACTTCTTGGGAATACTCAAGATATGCTCCAAGTTACACTTTCATCAAAAAAATATAAGAGAATATTAAAGTATTTTGACATTTGAGGTCTCCAATATATAAATGAAACCGACTATAAATATGAGTAACTATGAAAGAATTAGAAAATAAATAGAGGAGGTTTTAGAGATAGTAATTGTTTGCTCCATAAGTTGTTTGCTTCGATTTTGTGCCAACATCTTTGGCATTTCAAGATTTTCCAACACTTCTCCACCTTGCGGTTTTGGGTCTACCATCTTCTTCATTTTTATGGCTTGTACTCCTCCATAGATCTTAACTAGCTAGTCGAAAGAGATTAGACACCAAAACTCACACATGGGAGAAATAAACATACCAAGATTCAATAATTTTGGAAAAAATTAAAGCAAGGACCTTAAGAGCATAACACACGGTCCAAAGTTTTACATTTGAAGAATATGGATTTAGCATGGTCTTAGTTCATACAAATCAATCATACTTGACCATGGTTCACAATTTTAAAACCTGACCCAAACCGCAAAAATAACAAAATTACAAAGAGCCTTTATGGTTATACATTTCAGAAAGAAGAAAACCAGCCCAAAGTTTTAAAAGTATACTATTTAGATTCAAGTAAATAATGAATACATATGGGTTTAAATTCTTAAACTCACAAGAATTAAATAGAACCCATATAATCCTCTTTATAAAACCAATCAACAAGCATCTTTGGCACATACTATTTTGTACATTCACAAAAATGACAAACAATCCAAGATGACATGTGATTCATGTCCAAGGAACTCATCTAGCCATTATCTTAAGAGTACTCACGTTTTTATCAAGGATTAAAATGACATCTCTTGACCAGTAAAGCAGCCTTTTGTCCAATAGATAAAGCAAAAACAATTTTGAAATTTAAACTGAAAGTAGATCAACAACAAAACATAGAGTGACTCAGAGGTACGAGTGATACTGAAAGGAAGAGAAAATAAAGTGAATCACTACAAGAGAACATAAAATTAACAACGTCAATTTACGACGTTTTGGAAAAGTCGTAAACTTGGGATGTCTTAGCAACTCCTTTACAACGTAAATGTATTTCGTCGTCAAGAACTTGTAAATGGACAACGAAACATTTTGTTGTAACTTAGTTAGCTTCTTACGACTCATCGACAACACTTTCCCATTAACTAGAAATTCCATTGTAAAGTAGTCCATAACTTGCAACTTGTTTATATAAGGAGGAGGTCTCTCTTCATAATTCATAACACAACACACCAAAAAAAAACTTGTTTGAGAGAAAAAAAAATGTTCGGGAGAAAAAAAAATGTTTTCGAGAAAAAATAACAGTTTTGGGAAAAAAACCAAAAAATATCTTTTGGGGGAGATATATTCGAGCAACGGAAGTGGATGTATATTCATAGATATTCTACTCAAATCGTGACAAAGAATTTTATGAACGAGGAAAAAATATTCATGCACCAGACAAGTCAAACTGAAATCACGCTTAAATCGGGTAAGATGTTTTATCCTTGTCGGAAATGCAGAAATATTAAATTTGCCTGAGTAGAAACTGTTTGGAATTATCTTTTAAATAGGAGGTTTACACCATATTATTATATTTGGTTTCACCATGGGGGAAGGTGATAGTGGTGGTGGGAATGATGAAGCAAGTAGTAGTAATTTTAATAATGTTAAAGGTAATATATGTGAAGTCGAGTAATTTGTTGGTTATCAGAATGAGATTCATGGGGTTATAGAGCATGATAGGATGCATGACATGGTCACAGATGCATTTCCAAAAACTAATATTGATCAACCTGTAGTTTTTGAGGCACCTAATTTAGATGCAAAAAGGTTTTATGACATGTTAGATGTTGCAAACGAGCCCTCTCTACGAGGGATGTAGAGAGAGTCTATCTAAATTATCATTGGCAGCTAGGATGATGAACATAAAAACAGAATGTAATTCATCTCAGTCATGCATGAATATGTTGATTGAATTGCTCAAAAGAGTATTTGTCAAAAGATAATGGTGTATGTTGGATCATATTACGAGACGCAGAAATTGGTGTTTAGTCTTGGGTTACCTTGCGAAATGATTGATGTTTGTATAGACAATTGTATGATCTATTGGAAAGATGATGATCTGTTTCAAGAATGTCGATTCCGTAAGAAGTCAAGATATAAGCCGCAAGGGAGTGGGTGGAAGAAGGTACTGTAACAATAGATTGTGGTACCTACCAATAATAGACAGGTTAAGAGATTATATCAGTCTGAAAGGACAGCATCTGCGATGAGATGGCATGCAGAGCATTCACAGACGGATGGAGAGATTAATCATCCTTCAAATGCAAAGGCGTGGAAACATTTCAATACAGTACGCAAAGATTTTGCTAGAAATATTAGGAATGTTTATCTCGCTCAATGCACCGATGGTTTTAGTCTGTTTGGAATGTCTGGCAGACAATATTCTTTGTGGCCAGTAATCCTTACGTCTTATAACCTTCCTCTGGGGATGTGCATGGAAAGAGAATTTTATTCCTATGTATACTAGTTCTTGGTCCTAAGCATCCAAAGTTGTCGCTTGACGTATTTTTGCAACATCTAATTCATGAGCTAAAATAGTTATGGACGCATGGGGGTTCGAGCATATGATTACTCATCCTAAAAAACTATTATGATGAAGGTGGTGCTTATATGGACAATAAATGACTTCCCTGCCCTACGAATGTTATCAGGTTGGACAACACATGGGAGATTAGCTTGTCCATATTGCCTTAGGAGGACAGATGCATTCCAACTGAAGCTACGTCGTGGTTTTATTATCATTGTCAATTTCTTCCAACTAACCATCCGTACAGATGAAACACGACTCTATTCAGGAGTAAAGTTAAGGTAAAGGATCCCCCACAACTGTATCTATCAGGGGAAGAATTGAAGCAAACATGGATTATTACGATGCTTTAGCAACTGTTCCTCGAGGAAGTAATTGGCATGTTCCAAGTAATATGCCAGACTATTATGGACAACATCATAATTGGCATAAAAAAAGTATATTTTGGGAGCTGCCATATTGGAAATATTTGTTGATTCAACATCATTTGGATGTGATGCACATCGAGAAGAATTTTTTCGAGAATATCATGCATACGATACTGAACATAGCCGGTAGAACTAAGAATAATAGAAATTCATGACTAGACTTGCCAGCTATTTGTTCTAAAAGTGAGTTGCATATCAAAAGTGACATCAAAATTATAGTTCCTATATTTCGGTTATCATCGGAGGCGAAAATAGCGTTATTCAATTGGGTGTCATTAGAAGTGAAGTTTCTTGATGGTCATGTTTCGAATCTCTCAAAATGTGTTGAACAAGGACAAAAGTTTACAGGGTTGAAAAATCATGATTGTCATGTGTTCATGCAATGACTACTACCATTTGCTTTGGCCAAGTTACTTCTGAAAAATGTACATGAAGCACTTGCAGGTATTTGTTTTAACATAATTAAGTAACGTATATATACATATATATATCACTTATATATGTAAGCTATATATTTTATGTATTGGGGCTTTTTCGAGATTTGAGTGCATGAACACTCACAATATAAGGTTTTGAATAACTTTCAACGAATATATCGCTCTTGTTGTGCAACTTAGAGAAGATTTGTCCTCCTTTGTTATTCGATGTTATGGAACATCTCTCACTGCACCTTCCTCATGAAGCATTACTAGCTGGACCTGTTCATTTTCGATACCCATTTGAGCGGTGTATGAAAAATCTAAAAGGCAAATAAAAGAATCTGGCAAAAGTCGAAGGGTCAATCGTTGCTGGTAGTCTGATATAAGAAATGTCACACTTCACATCGTACTACTTTGCACCCACCGTTCACACACGAAAAAGAGCACATAGGAGATATGATGATGGTAGAGTTGCCCCAACTTATGCAGTAGATGGAGTTCCTGATATCTTCTCCCCTATTGGTCGTCTCAGTGGCAAATTGAAAGAAGTTTGGTGGAGTTGTCTCGAACCGTCACGCGGCACACACGTATATACTTTTGAATTGTACTAAAGTGCTTCTGTTTGAAAGGTATATATATATATGTATATATGAATTGTATAGATTTAATACTATGTGTCTAGTATTACTAATTAAATTAACATATTTCTATATATGTAG
Source organism: Lepidium sativum (assembly GCA_023374145.1). NCBI lineage: Eukaryota > Viridiplantae > Streptophyta > Magnoliopsida > Brassicales > Brassicaceae > Lepidium > Lepidium sativum. The sequence goes on from JAKUCM010003476.1 coordinate 15,512, forward strand.
TTTATTTGTAAGTCATGTAAAAGAAATTATTGAAGGAATTTCAGATGCAGAAATACTTAAGCGGAAAGATATGCCTTTGCACTCTGGTTGAAGGGTTAGGTGAGAATTAATTGTATAATTATGAGAATTCTAAATATGTTATAATTATTTTTTAACTGTGTATACAGGTTGACAATGATGATTCATTATATCCACCATGGTTTCATGATTTGATTCAAGATCTCATTGCTAAGATAACAATGGCACCCACGTATTTCATCAGAGGATACACATTTCATACATTTGAGTATGGTATAAGGCGTGCAATTTGTAGGATTAATTGGGTTGAAACCGATTTCTATGGGATCTTGCAAGAGATTATCGAAGTGGAATTTGTAGGATTAATTGGGTTGAAATGTGTGCTATTCAAATGTGACTGGTTTGATCTCGTAATTAAAAAAGGTGTTTGATACAACAAATTTCGAGTTGTGGATGTAAAAGGGAGGATAAGATACAACAGATTTGAGCCTTTCATCTTAACATCACAAGCAGAGCAAGTTAGCTTCATTTTTCATATCCTAGGATCAAAGAGTCTGGAATCAATTGGTTAGCTACAATGAAGATCACTCCCCGTGGTCGAATTATTGGAGGTGGAGATTTACCCTTGCAAAAAGAATCATGTACATTTATACAAGTGCCCAATCAAGTTATAGAGTTAGTTGTGCTAATTGGTCCGAAAAACCGAGAATACGAAGATCTCCCTCCAGATGATGTTGACGACGAGGATCGTGACGAGTTTGATGAAATTGATAATCCAAGTAGTAGAAATGGTAGTAATGGTGAAGAATCTGAATGATACCGTTTTTTAACATGTATGAACACGTTAGAGATTTCATGTATCTTCAATAATCTATATTATATCAATAAGAGTTTTTTAATCATATGACTTTAATAGATTAATTATGTATGCTAACTCAAAAACATATACATAACTGTTGAAAACATAGATAATACAATCAAAATATATACATAAACTGAAAAACACATTGGCAAAAACAAAAAAACGTCGTAAAGTAGACGGTACACAAAAAAAGATTAACAATTTGTTGTTAAGTAGATGGCAAAAATAATAAACGTCGTAAAGTCGACGATGAAAAGGAACGTCGTAAAGTCGATGGCAGCAGAAAACGTCGTAAAGTCCATGGCAGAAGGAAATGTTGTAAATTTGATGGCACCAAAAATGATGTAAACGCGATTGCACACGAAAACGTCGTAAACGCGATAGCACCCAAAAACATCGTAAATTCGATGGCACCCAAAAACGTCATAAACTTGATGGCACCCGAAAACATCACAAAGTCGACAGAATATACCAACATCTTTACGACGTATGTTATTAAAAATTGAGATACGTGTAACGTAAACAATTTGTGAATTCAAAATTATTTACCAACTCCTTTTACAAGTCTTATGTTGTAAATTAGATCCTAATTTTACAAATTCTTTACAATGAAATCTATTTCCCAACGCATTTACAACGCCTTGTACTTCCTATATATACATCACGAAAGTTGCAACTTCATTGCTCATTTCACAATCCTTCTTCTCTCTCTAAGGTATTCCTTTCAACCTTCTCTCTAGATTTTAATTTTTACTTAGAAAGTATGTAGAGAATATTAAATAGGATTATATTAATGAAATTAAGATAAGTATATGAATTTAGAATTAGATTGGAATTTAGAATTACGGTGGAATGTATAATTATTGTTAATTGCATTGTAGGCACTTCATATATGGCTCCCTGTAAACATGCATATCATGTCCACTACAATTCTATATGCATGGCACTGCATCGTCGTCAACTTCCTCTGCAGTACCGGAGACACAGTCACAGTCACAGACTCACATTCCTCCTGGTTCTTCACTAACATCGGACGTTGTCGTTGACCCTCCACCGACTACCGCAACAGTTCATCCGGATCTTTTGGTACCGCCAGATGCACCCTATGCACAATATAGGGTGGAAGATATTCTCGTGATTCTAAATCGCAAGAGTTTGCCCCTATTACATATCGATCGACCTACTGGTACTTATTGGTACGTTTTCGTTTTGATATTAATTTATGTATTACATTTACAAATTTTTTAAAAATAATTATTTATAATTAAATAATTACTAATTACATCTGTTTAAAAATTTTTAGGTTTGGTGTGGATAGCAAAGTGGGGCGAAGCATTACGGAATGCATCAAAAGCTACTTTGTAGAGGTTACTCCTAATTGGAAATGAACATTGCACTACATTCGCTTTACATGGTTTCAAATTTTTGCGGTAATTAATTTTTTTGTTAAAATTTAAATTATATTTTATTAAACTTATTTATTTACTAAATATTATATACTAATTAAATCTTCTTTTTTACTAGCAACGTTGGAACTAGGACGTCTCCATCAACGAGAGAGTCAGACATGAATTCAACCAGAAAGCCATGAAGCGGCTCTGTAACACTGTCTCTGACTGGAAGACATATTGGGAGGTGAAAGGAGATGACGGGAAACCTACCATTATGACTAATGCAGTTTGGGAGGGATTGAAGAATTATTAGGTAGACTCGAACTGAGTGTGGAGAGCTGCTCAGTGTTCCGCTTTGCGGAAAACGATTGGTCCTGATGGTTTGTTAGTCGCTATGCTTCACACTGCATGACAGATGCCTTTTGGTGGAGTAGCTATACAGATAGTAAGTGGCAATTTAAAATTAAAACTTTTTGTTCATTACTATTTAAACTTAATTAATATTGAATTAAATTTAACTTTTTTATGCTGAAAGACTAGACAATTCCTTCTCTTCCAGAATTGTACGCAGCTACTCATATGAATAAGTTTGGCGTTTTTATTGATCCTTGATGTGAGCGGCTACGCAGTAAGGTTGAAGTTGCTGTTCATGAGCGTCAGACTCAGCTTTCCCAGGAATCCCCTGATGGTACTCATGTGGAACTGAGTACTCCTGAAATCAACGCAATTTATAAGAAGGTATTTAATTTAAATATTTAGTTAATTCTTATTCTCCGACAAAACTTAGATAATTCTTATTCTCTGACAAAACGGTTTTTCCATATTGCTTTGACGAAAAAGGGACGGATTATTAGAATAGGATTCGCCCAAGATATCCAGAGAGTCACATCTAATTGGATAGGAGAAAACTCACTTCGTAGTCAGTTGATGGTTTTGCGTGCAGAACTAACGGAGCTAAAGCAACAGCAACAAACGACGGATCAGAGTTGCTGCAATGGAGTCCATGATGGATATTTTCGTTGAGGGAAATCCCCATGCGACTGAGGCATTGGAGTGTAGACGTCGGAACCTCGGGATACGGCCTACAAAAAATGTCGATGTCGATCTAAACCAACGAGTTACTGAACATCAAGACGACTGTAGTACAGACATGTTCAATGAACTTCTACAATAAATAGTTTGTAATTTTAATTAATTTAAAAACACATTTTAATATCAAATTTTATTTAATTAATTCAATTACAAAATTTATTAAATTTCAAAATTTAAATAAATATTTTCAATAAAAAAATAAATAATTATCTATCCCTAATCCGTTGGCAAAAAACGTCATTAAATCGACGTAAAGAAACGTCCATAATTAGTTGTAAAACACTTCGTCCTTAAATAGTTGTAAAATAATTTGTCTCTATTTAGTGGTGAACAATTTCGTTTTTAGTTAGTTGTAAAACCCTCCGACTGTAATTCGTTGTTAAAAGAGTAAGTTGTAAAATTGTTGTAAAGTAGACGTTGTTAGTTACTTGCAAAATTTACAACCTCTCAACGTCGTTTACTCTAACAACGATTTTACAACGTGTGCCATATTTTACAACGTTCTTATAACGCCATCTTTATGACGCACTAACATCGAAATATGCACGTTGTTAAAGTTTACAACGAATTCACAATGTTTTGTATCTTGCGACGAGCAGAACACAACTAAACACGTTTCGTCTCTAATTCATTGTGAATGGAGTTAACAACGAATTATGGACGAAAATCAGAGTTGTAAAGTATATGTTCTCTTGTAGTGAATAAGCCAAGAAAAATATGGTCAAAGTCACTCCAAAAGAGATCTTTCTATTGTCCAACGGATAAAAGCATGTGGTCATCTATTTCTTTCTTTCTCTTGTGGTTATTCACCACAACAACAACTCTTCTCTCTTCACGATCACAAACACAAGAGATTTAAATTTGAAATCCATGGAAGAACAACCAAAAAAGCACAATTTGGGAAAACTTTTTTAAAAGAATATTTTTCAAAACAGATTTTGAATGTCAGTTTGAAATAAGTAAGAACACAAAGAAAATCAATCTTTCTTTTGAAAACTGAAACTTGGAGATGAGATGATACTCAAATAAATGTTATTTCTTAGTAAACGATTTTTAAGAAGATACAAACATTTTTGAAAAATCTGTTTGAAATCCCTTTTGATAAAAACATGTCTCAAACAACAAAATAAATATAGAGAATATATTTGAGTATGTTTGGAGAATAGAAAATGAGAGAATAAGAGTTTGAGAAGTAAAGTGATTTGTTAGAATAGATCCGAGAATTAGAGAATATTGTAACCAAGAGAATTAGAGAATGGTGAAGAGAGATTATTTCGCTTGAGTTTTCAAGCTATACATGGTTACATATTTATATAAAGACTAACATCTAAGGCTTTACACATATGAACAATTCACTAGAAGACAATGTTGTTCTATAAGAGGAAAGAAAGGATACTTTGTGGTTCTCAAGAGGAGACAACTACCACACGTGATCTTGGGGTTCTCCAACGGTCATATATGAGTCAAAGGGGACCTTCTAGAATGTTTATGACTTGTTGGGTTCAAATACAAGCACACCAAGTCTGATTAGAACCAATTCTTCTCTCCTTCCTTTATATGGACCAGACCATTCGGTTTGGTTGCTTCTCACGCAAGAATAACTTCAGCTTTTGTCTTGAACTCCTTCTCTTGCCTTGAGCTGCACTCAACAAAGTGTTTTTCCTTGCTTGACACTTAGTTACGTTGCTTAAGATTAACAAGGCTCACACATAATAGAAATTGATGTTGATACAGACAAAGGTGGTTTTTGTTGACTTGGTGATGAACCAGAAGATCCTGCACTTGCCCATGAGAAGAGGTGTTTAGGTGCAGGGACTTGCCTACTTTATTAGTAAGTAGGTCTTTTTTCCTAGACAACCAACAATTTTTTTATATAAAGGCCACATTTTACTACAAATTATTTAATTTAATTAATAAACTTAATCTTATTTATATTACTTTATAAGTAAAAATATTATATTATATGATTATGTTTTAGGGTTTATATTTTTGAGTTTCAAAATTTATGTGGTTAGAGACTGAAATTCAAGGTTTATGTAGTTTCAGTCTGTTTAAAAGTTTTATGTAATACAATTTGAATCAATTTTTTCTGTAGTTATAACACAATTAGAAGTTTCATGTTATTAAAAATAGAAATTCAAATTTTATGTGGGGTTACAAATTTAAATGTTAGTTTTTATAGAGTTACAATCTATCTACCAATAATATTTTGGAAAGTTACTAAATACGAAACATATCTATCATTTAAAAAAATTATGATATTCGATATTATATATTATAATTCCACCAATAAACTAAGCTTTGTTCAAGTGGAGACTGCACCTCCAATATTTGGATTTGAATCTGGTCTAGTCCAAAGTGAGCTTTGTAGAGTTTTAAGTCAAGTTTTTATTAACCGTTTTGTGTGTGTTTTATAGAGTTGAATAAAAAAAGGGAGTAATAAGATCCTAACAGTTCATTAGATTTCGTGTGTAAATAATCCAGAAAACTCAAATAGTAGTTTGTACTATTGTACAACTTGGACTTCTCGTATCGTAAAAAATATTTGATTTACTTCTTTTGATATTTACGTCTCAAATCTATACTGATAAAATAAAAATTTTAGACCTCCTATGCCATCTACTTTTCTTTTTAAAATGTTCTATATTTTTGCCACATTAGCTATAATTTCAACATTTAGTACATAAAAAAATTCCAAAAATAAATTAAGACAACTATATATTTGCTTACGGTAAAGACATAATAAATTCAATACATTGAAAAATATTTATTGTAGGAATTCAAAAGGTCTATTGGTTATAAGTCTCTATTATTAAGAAGATATGTAAAGTAATTAAATTTTTTTAAAATCAATAAAAAGGTTGGGATACAATCAAAATTTGACAGAGACAATAGCCTACACAATGTTAGGGCCAAGAAATTCAAGACGAAGTGATCGATATTGCATCATGAATTAAAAAATGAAAAGGTTAAGCAAGAAACCTTAAAAGATGCTTAACAAAAACATTTTTTCTCCGTTATGCTTATGTGATCATGCTCTGAAACCAAAGGTACATATTATGATTCTACTAATAACAAGTTACTTGTTGCTTTTGTCCTATATAATAATCCTTTAATTTTTCTATCTACAATTTTGTTTTTACCAGAAAAAACTCGAGATCATGCATTATAGTTTGTCTAATACTCGGTAATGATATTCTCTATTTTATTTGCTCCTTTTCCATTACACATGATTGGGTGGGGTTTAAGAATTTTACTTAGAGACTAAGAACAAAATGTTGTAATTTTCAGGTAAAGTTGGAGGTCTTTTTTCTCTCTTTTTCTTCGACGATGCGATTTCTTTCATAGCCCAATTTCACTATCTCTCACGATGTCGGAGCTGTCCTCTGTCATTGTCAGGCCCGCCTCACTTTATGGGGCAGAAAACAAAACCTAAAAAGAAATCCCCAAAACCAAAATCGAAGCATGTTCATTCACCAGCCATTGCTCCAAAATCCCCTTCTCCGTCTCCATCTTCTTCGGCTCTAGAGGCTCCCCCGAAATTGAAGCCAGAACAGAGTACTTCGGTCATCGTGTTATCCCTGGACCTGAATACTCCTCAGATTTCTCTATCTTCTTCTCCCATCGAAGTTGAAGCTAGGGTTTCAGATGTGCTGGTTGAGCGTATCGCCGTAGTGCCTCCATCACCGCCACAATCTACACCTTCTAAGCAGCTCTCGAACCTTCCACTAGAGAACCTATCCTCGGTGGTAGCTCCTGAAAATCCTGCCCTTCCCACTATTTCTGATGTTGAAGTGCTAGAACAGACTCTTTCATCCGCCGAGTTGAGTGTTGATCCTCGCGAGGCTGGCCTTTTCAAGCCGGCTTCGCAATCTTTGACTAAGAGTTGCCCCGCATTTAAGCTTCCCTCTGGTGAAGCCTGCATCAAAATCCCAAATTCTTTCATCGAGTGGCATAAGAAGGAATGAAAGCCTTTTTATTATTGGCCAATTTTACTATGATCCTTCCAGTCAAGGAGTTATCCATTCCATCGTGAACGATGTATGGAGCAAGCAATTCTGCGACATTACTGTTTCTAAGTTTGAGGGATTTGATATTCTCTTCCGTATTCTGAATCATCAGAGTCATATACGTGTCTTGGCCCATCGTATGTGGAACGTAGAAGGCCCAACGATGTTTGTAGATAATTGGGAGCCAAGTGTTGTTCCCGAAAAGCCTTAGGTCTCTGTAGCGCCTTAGGTCATCAGAGTCATATACGTGTCTTACCAGCTTTTCAACCAGACTGGTCTCACCCAGATTGTTGGGGTGGTGAGTGACCCTAAGTATCTTGATCTCGCAACATCTAATAAATCGAATCTGGAAGTAGCAAAGGTTTTCACGGTCATAGACCCACAAGTGCCACTCCCAGAAGCAGTAAATGTAGAATTTCAGTCTGGAGATGTAAAGAGGATCCTGGTTTCCAGTCCTTGGATGCCTCCGGTATGTACTCTCTGTAAAGAGATTGGTCGCAGCCATAGGCGCTACCCATCAATACCTTCTCTCTGTTCAGGTTGTAAATCAAATAACACATTGTCGACAGTTGTCCTCGAATTGGAAAGAGCCCACGTGCTTCGCATCAATTGGTTTATAGATTAGTCAACTCTTCCCAACCGTTACTACTAGTTAAGACATTAGTGATCTCGAGTCCTTTGGTTGCCTAGCCAGTGCCGCCAGAATCTCTTAAGGAACATTTTTCTTTGCTTCCTCTGTTTGTTGCTTCTCTTCCACCAGAGACCATTACTGACACGCTTTCCTAGAGTTTTCCTTCTGCTAAAGGGCCAAAACTTTTGCTTGTAAGTTCAATAGTTGAGCTCGGGTCGCCTAAGAGCAGCAAACTTTTGGCGGGTGTTTGTCCGGGTTAGTTTTTGGAGGATAACTATAGCTTCACGAACTTGGGGGCGGATTTGGATTATATGGCACCCTTCTCAGCAAGTAAAAATCTTATATAAATCAATTCAAATGATCTTATGTGAGGTTTTACCGCCACAAAGCCATCAGCCCATTGTCGTCTCTTTAATTTATGCATCAAATGACTTAGCAATCAGGTCAACACTCTCGCCTGAGATTGTAACTTTTGTCATCAGTCATGTAATATGTGGTAGAGCATGGGCCCTACTAGGTGACTTTAACCAAATTTTAGATCCTCAAGATCACTTTCTTCTGTCTTACAGCTGCGACGACAGAAACATTATGGATTTTTATGACTACCTAGATGCGACTTTGTTAGAATATTTACCCTTTAGAGGGTGTACTTACACCTGGTGGAACAAGAGATCTCGTCAGCCAATTGCCAAAAAGATCGACAAAATTTTAGCAAATGACCTTTGGTTTCTTTGGTGACCCGGATTTCTCATATCATACAAGAGCATCAATATCATTAGCTTTTCCTTCTTTCAAGCTTAAGTGTCAATTCAGATTTTTCAACTATCTACCAGGCAACAAATCTTATTCAGGAGATGATGCTCTCTTGGTTATCTGAACATGTTGAGGGATCTCATATGTTTAGAGTCACCAAGAAATTAAAGGTCTGAAAGTCGATAATCAGGGATTTTAGCCGGAGAAATCACTCTAATATCGAGCTTATAGTGAAGAGATCGCATGCAATCTGGTGGATGCACAAAATCAAACACTCTCGGACCCATCCCACATCAGTGCAGTGGTAGAGCTAGAACTTTTCTCTGTTTGGAAAACGTTTTTAAATGTAGAGGAGGACTACTTAAAACAAAGGTCTCGTATAAATTGGATAAAGTATGGTGACTCAAACACTAAGTTCTTCCATAGAGTTATAAATGCAAGGCAGGGAACAAACTTTACATCCCAAGAGGTTATTCGAGCTATTTTTGACTCATACTTTGTAGATTTATTGGGTTCGGAACCGCCCCATGTTATGTTTGATCAGGAGGATATTACTTCGTTTCTTGGTTTCTCTTGCAGTGATCAACAAAGAAGTTACTTGGGGGCATTGCTATGTGGCCCACAGTGGGTGGGGAGGTACAACGGTAATACAAGAATTTTTCTCCTCTGGAAAGCTGCTAAAGTCTTGGAATGCAACAACCTTAGCCTTGATCCCAAAGATCCTGAACGTATCTAGGCCAACAGACTTCATAACAGTCTCTTGCATGAATACGCTATATAAAGTTATCTCAAAACTACTCACAAAAGGCTGAAAACTATCCTTCAACATGTGATTTCTCCTTCGCAATTTGCCTTTATTTCCGGTAGGTTATTGGCAGAGAATGTCTTGCTTTCATCAAAGGTTGTACATGGGTATAACCGTAGTAACATCTCACCATGGGGCATGCTGAAAATAGACTTATGAAAAGTTTTTGATTATATGCTTTGGGAATTCGTTTTGGCAACGTTGAGAGGCATTGGAGTGCGAGACAATTTCTCGAATTGGATAAAACAATGTATCATTTCCCCATCTTTTTTATCTCTGTCGCCCTATCTTTTTGTACTGGTGATGGAAGTCTTCTCTAAACATCTCCATTCTCGTTACAACTCGGAGTTCATAGAATATCATCTGAAAACATCAAGTTTATCCCTATCTCATTTGATGTTTGTTGATGATGTCATGATGTTTCAAATGGTTCATCATCATCAATTCATGGTATTGTGGAGACACTAGATGATTTTCATCGCTGGTCGGGTCTTGCTATAAACGTCAACAAATCTGAATTGTTCCTCGTTGGTGTTATTGACTCTTAAATGTTGAATTAAGCTTGAACATACTAACTTACTGAGCAAGTTACTTTAATAGATAAGATAGAGTTTGTTGTGTTAGGATTTATCTAATCATATATTTTCCTAGTATATTTAGGAAGGTTTTATCTTGTCTATAAAAGGGAGATACCAAAGTGTGGTATAACCTAAGAATTTAAGGTTGGATACTTTAGTTTTTGAGAGAGTTTTCTAAAGCAATAAAGAGAGTGATTCTTTATTAATCGTTTGAGTTTATAATCAATACTTTAAGTTCTTCAATTGGTATCAGAGCAAGGTTCGTGATCAAGAAGAAGGCAAATTCACGAAGGAAAAGTTAAACGAGAGGTTTAACAAATCAATGGGCGACGAGAAAGCCTTGGTTCCGATGGAGGGAGCCAAAACCGGAAGAGGCTCCTCCTCTACAGCATGTCCAATGTTAACCGCAACAAACTACACCGTTAGGGCCATGAAAATGAGAGTATGTCTCAAAGTACATGAAGTGTGGGAGGTAATTGAGGTTGAACTTGATGATAGAAAGAAAAACAATATGGCAATGGCGCTTTTATTTTAACCCATACCGGAAGCTCTTATTCTACAAGTTGGAGAATTAGACACGGCAAAAAGGTATGGGAGGCCATCAAAGTTCAAAATTTAGGGGCTGAACGTGTGAAGGAGGCTAGGTTACAAACATTGATGTCTGAATTCGACAGCCTTAAGATGAAGGATGGCGAAACAATTGATGAATTCGTTGGCAAGCTAACCACGATTTTGTCTAAATCTAACTCTCTAGGAGTAATCATAGAAGAATCGAAGTTGGTTAAGAAGTTTCTCAATTGTTTACCTTGAAAGAAATACATACTTATGGTAGCATCCCTAGAACAACTCTTGGATCTTAAAATTGCAAACTTTGAGGATGTTGTAGGTCGTTTAAAGGCCTATGAAGAGAGAATTCTCGAAGAAGAAGAGGAAATTCAAAAAGATCAAAAAAACTTGATGTATTTGGAGCAACAAAACCAAATGAGAAACACGACTGAAGGATCAAGAGGAAGAGGTAGAGGAGAACGATCACGTGGAAGGGGTCGAGGTGAGGTGATGTTCCTCATATTTTTCGGTTTTGAGCTCATTATTACGGTTATATTTGGAGAATTCGTCTGTGTTTTATTGAGATCTCATGTCAAAAACGTTCATAGTTGGAATCATGCTTGAAGGTGGACTTTGGAGAAGTTTGAATCATTTTCTGGTATTCTCCATGAGAGGAAGGATCAATCGATCAACACAAGAGTCGATCGATCGATCAACACAAGCGTCGATCGATCGATCAACACAAAAGTCGATCGATCGATCAACACAAAATTCGATCGATCAGTGCTTTAACAAGGAATGTGCGCATGATCTGAAGAACGACTTAGCTTCTGAGAGATCGACTCAATATCCAAAGATCGATCGATCAACATAAGGATCGATCGATATATGCCCTTCGAAGAAACCTAATTTCATGATTTTTCAGCTCTTGTTTTGGGACCTATAAATACTCTTTTACTATTTTATTTTTAGAGGCGCCTTTGAGTTGTTGAAGAACGATTTTTTACAGAAGTTTGAGAGTTTGTAAGCTAGGAAGAAGATCTCTTCACACTTGAGAAGAATTTATGAATCCTATTTCTCTTTATTAATGCAATTCCAGTTTTAGTTCATCATGATTTGTTTGATTCATTGTTCTATGTTTGAGTAGATCTTAGATCGGATTTAGAGATTCTAGGGTTTTAGAATTCACTGATAGGGAACAAATAGGATTGATGAATAGATGATTCTCCTTCTAATACTTGAGTTTAATGCATAGATTAGCCTCATCACCTAGTCGATGATTAGGTTGTTAACTTTTCAGAAGTTTGTTAAGAACTAGAACTAGATTAGAAGAGCAATTTCTTCACTACCAACGAGAGTTGATGCTAGGTTGGATTGTGAGTAATTGAACCTAAGCGATAAAGCCTACTTGTAATCTGAAACCAACGAGAGTTAGGACATTTAGATTATTAGTAGAAGGGTAGATTCAACGAGAGTTGGTTTATCTTTATTTATGTTCAAGCCGAGAATATGATCATATTAGTTCCTGAATAGTTTCTCTGACGAGAATTCTAACTCCTAAATGAATACCCGATATCTGATTGCTTTTGTTATTTGATTACATTCGCGTTTAAGTTGTTAGTATTTACTTCTCTGATTTTGATTGATATAGCTTGCGATTCGATAGAAGTCAAAAGTGTGATCTTCTTCACTCAGGAATTCGACCCCTAAATATTATTACGTTTGTTGTGCACTTGCAGTAGGATATAGGGTTAAAACTCGTTGTATCAAGTTTTTGGCGCCATTGCCGGGGAACCAATAGTTGCCTTTCGATTTTCTGTTTACAGTTTCAAATCTATATCGTTACTTACATTTTTCTTTTTGTTCGTTTTTGTTCCTTTTCAGGTGTATGACCAGAAGTCAAGGTTTAGAAAATCTATTCAACTTGGATAATCAAGAGCTTGCGAGGGTTGAAAGAGAAAACCGAAGAGCTAGGAATATGAATCCTCTAGAGAATCAAGCACATAATCTGCAGGATATGGCCACAGTGGTACAACAATTGCAGAGAGAACTGACTGAGATTAGGAGAGCACGAGAGCATGCTCAACGGAGAGCGATAGATGACATGGACACTCAACACACCCACTCTCAAAATCGCTCAGCTATTCGACTTCATGCGATTGAGAGGAATGATTATGAGATCAAACCTCAGCTTATTGGGTTGGTTAAGCAGTATGTCTTTAATGGACTTCCAGGGCAGAATCCTATGGATCACATAGAGAATTTTGAAGACATATGTGGTACCACAAGCTCTAATGATATACGTGCTGATTATGTGAAGTGTAATTATTTCCATCATTCACTCTCAGACAAAGCTTCTAGATGATTGCATTCACTACCTTCAGGATCACTCACCACATGGGCTCAGGTTCGAGCAGCGTTTCTTGATCAGTTTTACACTAAGTCCAAGACTGCAGCTCTCATAGCAAGATTTCATCGTTTCAGCAACGATCTGGGGAATCTCTAAATGAAGCATGAGAACGTCTCAAGGAGTATCAGCGAGATTGTCCACACCATGGGTACTCAGATGAGCAGCTTCTCAACACTTTCTATAGTGGAATCGAGTGGGAATACAAGAATTCCCTGAATGCTGCCAACAATGGAGACTTTATGATTAACACTAGGGATGAAGCTTTCACTCTGATTGATAATTTGGCTGCAAGTTTTGGTAGTCATTGTCCACAATATGATCGAACTAGGAAGGTGAACAGTGTGGAGATTCAGAGGATTGATGACATTGCTGAAAAGTTAGATATTCTGATCCGAGCAAATCAGGGTAATCAGAGGAGTGTAAATCAAGTTGAGGACAGCAGAGAAGTGGCTCAGGTTTAAGATGATTCAGTTAGTTCTGAAGACCAAAGGGAGGTCGATTATGTTAACTAGCATAACAGGGAGTAAAACCCGAACTAGCTTTCCTACATGAGCACTAACGTCAAGAACCCTTGGGATGTTACTTTTCCAACACCCACATTGCCTCAAGGATCACCTTTTCAGGAAAAGCCATTCATTCAGAATTCAGGTCAGAGATGGAGTAATCAGAAGCTGTTTGTTCCGAATGCAGGAAGAAGTAACTGGCAAAGGCCATATAAGCCTTATGTACCACCACCGATGCCGCAACAGCCTTCAGCAGTAGCTTCAGGAACATCAATCGAAGAGATTAAGGCTTTGATTCAGCAACTCGCTGTTGAGCAACAAAAGACTACAATGGAACTTAATGCTAAGATGGACAATATATACAATGCTAAGATGGACAACATATACATTGACTCAGGTTGCAGTATATGGTGAAGAAGACAGTGATTGTGATGAGGAGTATGGGTTGTTCCGTGAACAGGAGAGGGACTCAGCTGAACATCAAAACACTTCTATCCTTTATCGTCTTGATAAATTATGCAACTATGATGTTAAAGGTTTTGTTATCAAAGTTTTGCTGGTAGTCCTGGCTTTGATACTTCTGGAATTTACACGGTCAAGGAGATATGCCGGGATAGAATTGTTGCATTGTTGGATGCTTCAGGAAAGACTATCCACAAGAAAGATGAACAGTTGAAGAAGTTCATCATTGAGGAGATTAGTGTCCGAGGAGTGAGCAAACCTCACTCAAGCGGTTCCGCCATCTGAATGGAATCCGAGTCAAGCTAATAACAGTAGAAAAAGTGCTGAGTGGGAGGCAACCCACTATTAGGTAGTTTTTTTTTCGCTTTTCTTTTAGTTTGCATTCGTTTTTGTTTTTGTGTTCTTGTTCAAAGTAGGAAGCTGTCGGAAAGCAGTGATCGATCGATCCACTCAACGATCGATCGATCAATACACATAATAAGTTTGCGCATGATCCACTGCATGACCGAGCACTCGGAGATCAATCGAGCAAGAAGACCGCACGATATGCTGCCCGACCGAACAAGCATAGCCCGACTAATCGAGCAAGAAGACCGCACGATGCAGAGCACGACATGAAAAAGATAGATCGATCGAGCAAGAAGACCGCATGATCCATATCACGACATGAAAATGATAGATCGATCGAGATATTTAAGAAGAAGTTACGCACGATCCATTGCCCGACTTAGAAGGTAAGGATCGCTCGTTCTATGCTCACAAGAGCACAAATCGATCGATCAACATAAGGATCGATCGATCTTTAACCCAGGTTCGTCTTATAAAACGCGCAGAATGGTTATAATTCGAGAAATTTATATTCCAAAAATTTTCAAACCTCGATTTCTCTCTCGTTTTTCATCTGTTTTTAACGATTCAAAAGCCTAATCCGCTTATAATTTCATCATCTATCTGAGTTTATGGTACATTACTTCAATTAGCAAAGGTATGTCCTCTGAATTCAAATTTTTTGTCTGATTTTGGAAGTTGAATTGGGTAAAGAGGAACTTGTTTTCTTGTTGATTTTCATTGATTAACTGATGCATGTCCCTTATTTTTACATGAATTTAACCCCCTCTTGCTGTTTGGATCATTGAATTTCAATTAGAGATTGTTTGTTATGTTGAATGAGAATTTCTAGAGGAAGTTCAAAAATTTTAGGCTTGATTTTGATGATTGTAGTTCGATTGATGCATTGCTGGATGTTAATCTTGTTTAATTGAATAAGCAATCGGACCACTGATCATTTATATGCCTAGGATATCGAACTCATGAATTTTCTCGATCACAAATTTATTTTTTTGGTTATGTCTCTATTATTTCATTGTAGATGGTTCGAACATCAACTTCTAATCCTAAGAAACCTACGAAGAAGGTCCGCGTATCTTCGAATCTTCAGTGCGGTCAGTCGTCGCAACAGCACGATGATGCACCTAGATACGGACAGCTTGGTGAGTGTTTGCCGTGATCGAGACCGAAACAAACATATTTTGTTGACAATGTGGTTAGCAGGGATACTCCTTCTTTTGTCAGAACTACGATAGCGTATAAGGATATAAAGAAAGGAGATGGTTGGAAGAGCTTTCATGGAAGCTTCTATGATCAACTCCTGACTAACACGTTCATTCCAACGAAATTCCTTTGTCGTGAGACATTGCATCGGATGGGGATTCTCGAAGATGTTACTCAGCTGCTAGATAATCTTGGCTTAATTAAGTTATGTTTTGATTCTTATCCACTGTATCCGGAGATCGTCAGGCAGTTCTTAGCGACATGTGATCTACATATGTGTGATGATCCTCACAGTCTGGAGTACTCAGTACCTCACGTACGTATATAGAGGAGCTCTTTATACGATCACCATTCAGGAGTTGTGCCAGCTTTATGGTTTCGATGAGTATGCAGTTGGACGGAAACCATCGAAGAACTCTCCTCCGAAGAATGCATTGTGGTACTTGTTGTCTGGTGATGGGTATCAGGGTAAGTCTTCAAAGCTTACTCACATCAGGAATCCTGCTATTAGGATAGTTGCTAAGCATATCGGGTCGACCATTCTAGCTAAGGAAGACTTAGGCAGTTTCACCAAATCTCAGATGGAGTACTTGCACGAGGCCATCTCTCCTTTGGTACCAGATCATTACGAAGATCATACTTATGCTACAGGTCCTCCTTTGAACATCAACTAGGGGTATCTAATTGCTAATGAGCTGATCAAGTTCATATATAAAGGTGACCCAGGGAAGGGTGTAGTTGAGCCGATTGGTAGTCTCCTGACACCGATTTTCAAGTTACATGGATTAGATCTCGGTCAGACAGAGGTTGTGCAGGGGATAAGTTTGATCGATACAGCTGCCTTGGCCAGATTTTGGTACTTTTTTGAAAAGAAGCAGTGGACTTTCTTCGATGACACGCCACAGATGATGTATGTCACACTTCCAGCTCCTCACATCACTTTGGTTACCTACAGAGATAACATGGAGTTTCAGCCAGATTTATCGCATCCTGAGATCTTCGGTAAGCTTAAGTAGAAGGAAGCCGCACCACGCGCCCGATCTAGGAGAGCTCAAACTTCCTCTTCTGCTCCGTTCGTACCTCCGGCTCCAACTACTCATCATTCCGGGTTTTTACTTCCTGAGTTTCCTGAGGAAGAACTCGGACTACCTCATTACTCGCCAGACTTCACGGATCAGCAGTTTCGAGAGTGGTAAGTCAAGAATGAGAGGAGGAAGAGATCGATTCAGCGGACCATCTTGGATGCTTTGAAGAGGATCCCAGCTTCTTTTTGTATGAGTGCACCTGCAGCTGATCGCGATGAGCATGTCTCTATGCCTACTGCGCCTACTAGCCGACCAGATCTTGCTGGACATCATCCTGATGATGATGATGAGGATGATCGGCCAATGGATTATCGCTTTCCTCGCCGTCGCAGAGCACCGGGCGACCGCGATAGCTAGAGTCCTGAGTAGCTTCTTGGCTACTTCCTACATTTGTTTCAGTTTCTTTTCATTTTATTTTAGACTATTTCTTTACGTTTTTATGTCTTCTTTTTGATTTATTTTTACATTGGGACGCTGTAAAGTAAGCCTGGGGGAGAACACTTATTTTTCTATTTTTTTTATTTTGCATTCTTGATTTTTAGACTATTTCTTTCATTTATTTCTGTATTTTGAGCTTTTGAAACTGACATTAGACAACTTGATTTTCGATTTTCTCAGCATTATCCTGGACTTAGTATCGCTTGATTTGAATTTGTCATGAATCGATCAGACTATTGGAAAACCTATAGACAAAGCAACACTCAGTTTCAAGCACATTCATCTCAACTTTCAGGGGATTTCATGCTGATTTCACACATAATCTGACTTAATCCTCTCGTCAAGGGAATTGGTGATACATCAGGTATGTTCCTTCTCTTTACTCAATGAAATATGTTCCTTGTAAGTTTGGTTATGTTTTTTTTTCATCATTTTCAGGCATTTTAAGCCAAAAATTATGATGGTCGATATAAGTTTTTGCATGAAGTTAACCTAGGGTAAAAGTTTCCCAATGACGCTGCGAGTTTTTTAAGTAATTCGGACGTTTCTGAGGATACATCCAATGACGTAATATTTTTCACTTTACTAATTAGCTTACTGAAGGAAACTCCAATAAAGCAACTTACTAGGAAGAATTGGTTTTATGAAAAGAGAGAGATGGAATCAAATTGAAGGTAGTCTAGAGAGTAGAAGTAGGAACTTTTCGTCTCTTGATCGATATTCCCTCGAATGAGATTGCACTTAGATTTATTAGGAGGTCAGTATAAGGAATCTGATTGTTTGTTTTGAATTATGACACGAGATTGTTATGTTTGCTAAGTCTAGGGGAAGTACAAGGTGGTCTCGATTTTGATAAGTAATATTTTTGTGATCACTTTGGACTTTATGTGCATGATCTGGAGAGAGTCTTGTCTGATGAGATGTGATCTTCTTACAGTCTTTCTTTCTTTGCTTGAGGACAAGCAAGAAGCTAAGTCTGGGGAAATTGATGTTCCTCATATTTTGTCGGTTTTGAGCTCATTATTACGGTTATATTTGGACAATTCTTCTGTGTTTTATTAAAATCTCATGTCAAAAACATTCAAAGTTGGAATCATGCTTGAATGTGGACTTTGGAGAAGTTTGAAGCATTTTCTGGTATTCTCCACGAGAGGAAGGATCGATCGATCAACACAAGGGTCGATCGATCAGTGCTTTAACAAGGAATGTGCGCACGATCTGAAGAACGACTTGGCTTCTGAGAGATCGACTCAATATCCAAAGATCGATCGATCAACACAAGGATCGATCGATCGATGCCCTTCGAAGAAACATAATTTCACGATTTTTCAGCTCTTCTTTTGGGACATATAAATACTCTTTTCCTATTTTATTTTTAGAGGCGTCTTTGAGTTGTTAAAGAACGATATTTTACAGAAGTTTGAGAGTTTGTAAGCTAGAAAGAAGATCTCTTCACACTTGAGAGAATTTATGAATCATATTTCTCTTTATTAAAGCAATTCCAGTTTCAGTTCATCATGATTTGCTTGATTCATTGTTCTATGTCTGAGTAGATCTTAGATCAGATTTAGGGATTCTAGGGTTTTAGAATTCACTGTTAGGGAACAAATAGGATTGATTATTAGATTATTTTCCTTCTAATACTTGAGTTTAATGCATAGATTAGCCTGATCACCTAGCCGATGATTTTAGGTTGTTAACTTTCCAGAAGTTTGTTAAGAACTAGAACTAGATTAGAAGAGCAATTCCTTCACTACCAACGCTCGTTGTATCAAGAGGTAATGGAGATCGAGATAATCGAAAGTTATGTGTTATCGGTGTAATAAACTAGGGCATTATGCTTCTAGCTGTCTGGATCGTTTGCTTAAACTACAAGAGACTCAAGAAGAAAGTGTTAGTGGAGACACACAAGACGCGAATGATCTCTTTATGCATGAGGTGGTTTATTTAAACGAGGAGAATTGTGTACAGAGTAAATTTGTGACGTCTAATGAAGAGAATACTTGGAATCTTGATAATGGAGCAAGCAATCACATGACAGGGAATAGACGATACTTTACTAAAATAGATGAGACGATCACGAGAAAAGTGAGATTTGGAGATGACTCACGCATTGATATTAAGGGAAAAAGATCGATTTCTCTTTTGGATCGAAACGATAAAACAAAAATCATGACTAATGTGTACTACATTCCGGGTTTAAAGAGTAACATAATTAGTCTTGGAAAAGCTACCGAATCCAGCTGTAATATACAGATGAAAGGAGATTATTTGACAATGTTTAATCAAGAAGGAAAAGTAGTTGCCAAAGCCAAAAGATCACAAAATCGACTTTACAAGGTTCGGATGGATATCAAAGACTCGGAGGTGCATCTAACCGAGGTAAGTGATTCAAGCAAGTGGCATGCATGGTTAGGTCATATTAATGTTGATACTTTGTCTAACATGATCAAGATATAACAAGTTAAAGGTCTTCCTAAGGTCGATATAGAGAAGAAGATATGCGGATCATGTTTACTTGGAAAGCAAACAAGGCAAGTATTTCCAAAGGAAACTTCTTTCCGAGCGGATAAAGTGTTTGAACTTGTACATGGGGATCTTTGTGGACCAATGTCACCAAAAACTACAGCTGGAAATAGGTATATCTTTATTCTTATCGATGATCATTCAAGATATATGTGGACTATCTTGATGAAAGAAAAGACTGAGGCGTTTGGAAAATTCAAGAGATTCAAAAACGTGGTAGAAAAAGAGACTAGAGAAAGAATTGATGTGTTTAGGACTGACCAAGGAGGTGAATTATTATCCCATGAGTTCAAAATATTTTGTGAAGAAATGGAGATTAAAAGGTATCTTACCGCACCTTACACACCTCAACAAAACGGAGTTGTTGAGAGGCGTAATAGAACATTGATGGAAATGTAAATAAGCATGATGAAGCATATGCATATTCCTAGTTATCTTTGGGGAGAAGCGGTAAGACACTCTACATATCTCTTGAATAGAATTGTTACAAGAACTATCAAGGATCGGACACCATATGTGTTTCTTCGTGGGAAAAAGTTAAACATCAATCATATCTGAATCTTTGGATGCATCGGATATGCCAAGGTTGATGTTCCATACTTGAAGAAACTAGAAGATAGATCTTGTATACTTGTTCATCTTGGAACCGAACTCGGGTCTAAAGCTTATCGATTACTTGATCCGGTTTCTCAAAAAATTATAGTAAGTAGAGATGTGGTGTTTGATGAAGCAAAAAGATGGAATTGGAATCACAAAACTTCGGAGGAGAGTCAAGTTGGAAGTTTTGAGATTATGATTAGTAGTAATGAGGAAAAAAAAAACAAGTATGATGGAGATGATCATCAAGACCACGAAGATGTTAGGGTCGAAGATGAAACCGAGGAGACCAACGAACAAAACAAGGATGCGGTTTCGGATGAGATTTCATCCGGTGAAGTCTTGAGAAGATCTCAAAGAGACGTTTCAAGACCAAAATATATTGATGATTATGTCTTGATGTCCGAACTTGAAGGAGAAAAACTACTATTGTGCTTAGACGATGAACCTAGGAATTTCAAAGAAGCAAAATAATTAAAGGTATGGATTCTTGCATGTGAAGATGAAATTAGGTCTATTGTCAAGAATGAGACTTGAGAACTATAGGAGATCCCAGTAGGTGTCAAGCCAATAGGACTTAAATGGGTATTCAAAATCAAACATAATTCCGATGGAAGCATCCACAAGTATAAATCAAGACTTGTTGCCAAAGGATATGTGCAAAAGTATGGAATAGATTATGAAGAAGTGTTTGCACCGGTTGCAAGACTTGAAACAATTCACCTTCTTGTTAATCTATCCGCTTCAAATGGCTGGGAGATACATTATCTTGATGTTAAAACGGCTTTCCTTAATGGAGATTTAAAGGAAACCGTTTATGTTACACAACCGGAAGGCTTTGAGGTGAAAGGAAGTGAAGACAAAGTCTATAAACTTAAGAAAGTCTTGTATAACAAGCACCAAGAGCTTGGTACATCAAGTTGAATCAAGTGCTTAAAGAACTTAAGTTTGAAAAATGCAGCAAGGAGCCATCGGTTTACAAGAAGGTAATCTCGGATCAAAGTTTGCTTATTGCCGTTTATGTAGATGATTTGTTTGTAACAGGGACAAATAGAAGAATTATTGACAAGTTCAAAGGAGAAATGGCAACTAAATTCGAGATGAGTGACTTAGGAAAGCTAACTTACTATATTGGAATAGAAGTAAGACAACTTAAAGGTGGAATAACGTTATCACAAAAACGTTATGCTCAAAAGATTCTTGAAGACTCGAGAATGGATGATTGTAACATGATTCATATAGCAATGGAGTCGGGATTAAAACTATCAAGAGCCATTCAAGAAAAGGAAATCGATGCCACGAATTATAGAAGGAAGGTTGGTTGTTTTTGATATCTTTTACATACAAGACCGAATTTGTCATATTGTGTTGAAGTTTTGAGTAGATATGCAAAGTCCAAGAGAATCACATGGAGCTGCCATGAAACATTGTTTAAGATACTTGAAGGGCACAATCACCCTCGGATTATCCTTCACGAGATCTCACACACAAGTACCAAGGTTAATCGGGTATAGTGATAGTAGTCACACTATAGATCTGGATGATGGAAGAAGTACAACTGGACACATCTTCTATCTAAGAGAGAGTCCGATAACATGGTGCTCACAAAAGCAAGAAACCGTTGCCTTGTCTTCATGTGAAGCGGAGTCCATGGCTGGAACTGAAGCTTCAAGACAAGCAATTTGGCTTCAAGAGTTACTAAATGAAATCATGGGATTGAAATGTGAAAAGGTAATCATTTGTACTGATAATAAATCCGCAATTGCTCTAACCAAGAATTCGGTGTTTCATGGGAGAAGTAAACACATACACACAAGGTATCATTTCATAAGAGAATGTGTTGAGAATGGTCAAATCGAAGTGGAACACATTACGGGAACAAAACAAAAGGCGGATATACTAACAAATGCACTAGACATAATCAAGTTCAAAGAGATGAGGGATTTCATTGGTGTTCATGATATAGAGAAGTCGACTTCAAGCTTAAGAGGGAGAATGTTGAATTAAGCTTGAACATAGTAACTTGCTGAGCAAGTTACTTAATAGATAAGATAGAGTTTGTTGTGTTAGGAGTTATCTAATCATATATTTTCCTAGTAGATTTAAGAAGACTTTATTTTGTCTATAAAAGGGAGATAACAAAGTGTGGTATAACGTAAGAATTTAAGGTTAGATGCTTTAGTTTTTGAGAGAGTTTTCTCAAACAGTAAAGAGAGTGATTCTTTATTAATCTATCGGTAATTTAAGTTCTTCATTAACTAGCTGTTATTGATGCTTACAACTTTCCAAAAGGACAACTACCTATAAGGTACCTGAGACTCCCCCTGAAGCACATGAAACTGTCAAGTTGGGATTATGAACCATTACTAGAAGCCATTAAAAAGAAATTCAGATCTTGGATACATAAATCTTTGTCTTTTGCGGGCAGAATACAGCTGCTAGCTTCAATGACTACTGACATTGTGGTAGTATAAGCCATATAGGATAAACAAAGGTGGCTTGGAGTACAATCTGCTTACCACAGGCTGAAGGGGGTATGGGCTTGCGAAGTTTCGAGGTATGGAACCATGCATTAAAGCTTAAGGTAATCTGGAACCACTTTACCAAGAGTGGTTCCCTGTGAGTTTCTTGGCACAAGCACCATCATTTCTCCTCATTTTCTGATTTCTGGTCCTTGAAGCCTAAAGTCATTGATTCATGGAATTGGAAAACTATCCTAAAGATGTGAATGTCTGCTAGCACGTTCTTGCGCTATAACTAGGAAATGGATCAAGTGGTAGTTTATGGTTCGACCGCTGGTCTCCTCTCGGTACGCTCATGCAACTCTTTAGTGAATCTGGACCCTCCCATCTTCGGATACCACTTAGAAACTCGGTAAATGAAGTGATCTCCCATGGTGTATGGTCTGTGCCTCAACCCTGTTCTGATGCCACAATGGCTCCCACGCCCATTTGACTATTGTGGAGCTTCCCCTCTCATCTACTCCGGATTCACATGGTTGGTTTTCTGGTAACAAGGTGTGCAGTTATTTCTCCTCTTCTACTACTTGGAATGATCTGCGAGCTACAGAAAGTACAAAGGATTAGGGTGTCATGGTGTGGTTTAAGGGTGCAGTTCCTCGTCAAGCTTTTAACATCTGGGTTTGTAACCTTGACCGTCTGCCAACAAGATCAAAACTTCTGTCGTGGGGCTACCAAACATTACCTCTATGCTGTCTCTGCTCTGCTTTTATGGAAACCAGGGATCACTTAATGATACACTGTGAGTTTGCTGTAGCAATTTGGTTTCTCACGCTTGATAGATTGCATACATTAGCTCTAGTTTTCAATTTATGGACAGAGTTAATTGACTGGGCTAAGGATTTTTCTCGTGGAGCACCATCAACCCTGCACAAAGTCGTGCTCCATCACGTCATCTATGCCATTTCGAGGCAACGGAATAACGTGCTTCATACCAATAATTTTATGTCTCCTTTAGCTTTGTTTCGTGTCATTGATAAGGACATCAAAAACTTCATAAATGCAAAGAAAAGCAGGACACGCTTTCGTAGGCTTATAGCCTATTGAATTCGATAACTAAATAAATTGTAGTAGTCTCTTATTTTTTTGAGCAAGTCTCTACTTATAAAAGGATTGACCCAACATTTTTATTAATGATATTAGCATTTTTATCAAAAAGAGAAAGAACAAAATGTTTTTGTTTTATTTTGTGTTTGTCTTTGATCTAATCACCCTCTCAATCATGTAGTAGGAAGACATAAGCCATAATGTTTTTTTTCCTTTTGCCACTGACACCATGAAGTTGAAAACGCTTAATATTCAGTAAAGAGAACGACTTAAAAAAAACATTTGATATTCAATACAGTAATCTAATGTGGTTGAAAACGCTTCCAACTGAGGTACAAAGACATCGTGTTCAAGCTCATTTCAAGATATATATTATATATAAGATTATTTATCATAATATTGTAAGTCAAACCGGCTAAAATTTTAATTAAAAAATTCAACTACTTTCACACGAAGTAAAAGAACATTACAGAGTCCAAAAATGAACATTTCACTAATCATGAAAGAATAAGATTTAATGAATTGACAACTATTAAATAGCTTATATGTGTCATCAAATAATATGAATTTTTTTACGAATCAAATGTCAAACCTCTAAATATCATATGAGGAGTAAAATCTCACAAATTTTTATGTATAATGATATGAACTTCAATTAATTTTAAAAACATTCAGTTAATTAAAAAAAACTAGAATAAAATATAATTTGATATTGTTTTGAAGATTTTTAGGAGCTTTTAAATAATCAAATGTCTCCAAATTGGAAATCATGAACATTTCTAGGGTGGTCGTGTTTTATATGAATATTTTTTCGAAAAATGTTTGATGTAAAATATAACTTATTTAATTTATTTCAGTACTGATTTAAAAATTATATCAGCAAACATATCAAATAAATATGTTATAAAAATTATGTATACAAAATCAAGAAAAAAATTATGCAAGAAGGTTTTTAAATTAAATAGTCATTTGACAAAAAATATAATTTATTTTCATACATTTTTATTATGCAGAAAGTGTTCATTAATAAGTTACAATTATAGTTTACTTAGTAAAATAATATTTACAAAATTGGAATTGATCAATTAAAATTCTAAAAAACAATTTTTAATATTAAAATATAAAAAATTATAGTAATCACAAGAATAAATCATCTATACAATATGTGACCGGATGCAACCCGAGATTATTTATAGTTTAAGTGAAATTTAAGAATGAATTTATGCCAAACTTTTAGTTTAAAATGAGGTGCATTAACTTAATTAGAATAAAAGCAAATCTAATGACCAGATGATCAATTGGATTGTATATTTATGATGGACAAAAATAAAATTTTCCTTTCATATTTTCAATTTCCAATTACACACACCAATAGAAAAAAAAAGTGACAATAATAATAATAATAATAACAATAATAATAAAATATTCTCAAAAACTAATGTATTTCACATGTATATTGAACAGCCATCGAGCAAAGGCTAGTATATCTCCTAGTTTCATAAAAAAATACAGTGTTACATGATTTTTATACCCTAAACATTATGGTGTTACATAATGTCAAACTCTAAGGAATATGATATTTATTAATTTAGTTTCATAAATTTTAAACAAAACTTATATGAGAATATAAATTATTAATATATTCAAAATATAAGATTTCATTCAAAATTTTGTAAGAAAAATACAAATATTACATGATTATTAGTTCATAATGTCAGACCCTAAAGTTACATAGTATTTTGAAAGGTTAAAAATCGTTCATTAAAAATTTATGTTGGTCAAACTTTAATCTAAATAGTTATTTTTGATTAAAATTGAGTTGCTTAGTAATGTAAAGTGTACATTATGTAGCAAATTTATATGTAGATTTCTATTGCAGACTGCACAAAGTTACAAGTTATAATCGATCCATATTCTTTTGTTTGGTCACGTAAGAAAATATTGTAATTTCATTAGTTTTTTTAATTAGTTTTACATTTAGCTCAAATTGAAATGTACTTTTGTATTTGCAACCAATTTTTAGTTCATCTTAATCAAGTCCAAAGACTTAACGAAAGTTGTTAGCCAATAAAATGGAGTCTAACATCAAATCATACAGTTTGTTAGGTAACCACTTGTACATATCTTATTCAACTAGTTTCACGGACGTGGTCCAAACGAAAGTGATTTATGAACTATAAAATAATATGAGATTATAATAGAATCATTATATTGAGAGACAATATAACAATTAAGTTGCCAGAAAGCCTTAATTACCCATTGACTAAATATTCTTCGTGCAAAAAAATAGTCATTCGGATAGTTCTATTGGCAACACTTCATGTGGTGGAGTCTAAAAGATCATTTAATGACTGCTTCTGGATCTTCAAAAGCTAAGATTTCAATCTGAACCTCAAAATTATAAAAAATGGTGGTCATCTCCATTCTGTCTTATGTAATATGAGATCATTGTATCTCATAAACCATAAACAAGCCGGCCATCATCAAACCAATTTTATCGTGGCTAGATGGTGGAGCAAGTGTGTTCACAATGGATTATTGTTGTTGGTAATAACTTAGGTTAAGTGGCTTTATTCAAGTATATATATTTGCTTATAATGCCTTATATATTCTTCAACACACCCCATAATGTTGAATAACCTTAATTAAGCAAACTAATAGTACGTATGATACGGACAACAAATTTGCCTCCCAACTCTTAACTTCTAATAAAGAAATTCGTTCAAAGTTGAATCAATGACGGTATTCACAGTATAATTATTATTCCTTCATTTTTCTTATATCTCAACTTATAACATTTTTTATATTTTTTCTCGAACATCAATAATAAATGAATTAAAGTCTTCGAGAACCCAGTACCAACTCATAGAAGAAGACAAAAGAATTTTGATACCTTCTTACCAATTACTAGTAGAGTGTCTTAATTTTCTTTTCCTTTTTTATATCTTCTATTTGTTCCTATCCTTTTCCATTTTTAAATCTTTTATTACAGAAAAAAAAATATATGTATATATATTTAGTTTAATTTGACCTAACGGGAAAAAACACGTCCAAGCGACAAAAGCATTGCATCACATTCACACGAAAAGCGCATCACAGGCCGCGTGACTTTAATGAGACGCATGCACTCTACACACCTGAACGCTCGACGCGCGTTTCCCTGGCGTCTTGTAGACGACGCTATTGGGCTTTTGTTGCCATCAGTGGGCCCATTTATTGACTAAACCATATCACAAATCTTGGGATAATTACAAAATACAAATCATGATATGTTTAGTTATAAATCTCCCCTTATTAAACCAAAACATCCGTTACGGATTCATCTACCTACTAATCAAAAATTTAAAGATATACTCTTTTTAAGTAAAATATTAAATTCATATATAGTTTGATTGGAAACTGTTTTATTATTTTTTAAAAAAATTTCTTTGTATCTTCACATTGATATTACCGGTTATTAAACTGAGTTAAGTTAGAAGAAAAAAAAAATTGTAATAGGATTAAATTAAAACGATCATAGTTAAAAATAAGCTACGATTGATTTAGTTTTAGGTTTTTGCAAAAAAATTTCCTTTTTTAATCAATGAAAGCAAAATCTACACTAATTTTTGTGTTCGAGAAAATATTTCTATCATTAAATCACATCTAATATCAGAAAACTTTAACAATTGATCGTCTCATTTTATATTAGGGAAAATTGAAAATAAATCTTTCAAAATCCAACTGCTTCATTACTTTTATGATTTTGTTACTAGTATTAAATGCCAAAAGATCCATAAATTATACTCTAGAATCACAACTAGAGTTAAAAATATCTTGGCTAGTTATTTCTTTTTGATATTTTTTCCATTCACATTATTATCGTTTGTTAATAAAAAACTTAATAACATACTTGTTTCTACTTTGTACGGATGTTCTTATTTCTAAATTGCGACAAGCTGAAGCTCAGGATCAAATAACGAGTATTTCAATTGTTCGGGCTAGTCTAAGGGTGTCTCACTTTCTTTTTGCGGATGACACTCTATTCTTTTGTAAGTCTTCAATTGAAGAAGCCTCGACTGTACTTCGAATATTAAAAGAGTATGAAATGGTTTTCGGATCAACATATCAATTTTGCCAAATCCTCCATAGAGTTTGGTCATGCTGTGCCGGAAACACATAAAATAGAATTACACCAGATTTTAGGGATTTCTAAAATAGGAGGTATGGGATCCTATTTAGGCCTACTGGAGGACATGAGTGGTACAAAAACGAAAGTTTTTGCTTTTGTACATGAGAAGCTCCAAGAAAGAGTGAATAGTTGGTCTTCAAAATTTCTATCTAAAGCAGAGAAGGAAACTCTGATCAAATCGATTCTTACGGCTTTGCCTACATATGTAATGTCATGCTATAGACTACTGAAAAGAGTGGTTAAAAAGTTGAATTCGACAATTACCGATTTTTGGTGGTCAACTAATCATACCTCCAAAGGTATCCATTGGAAAAATGGTAAAAACTTTGTTTACCAAAATCCGAAGGAGGTTTAGGTTTTCGAACATTAGAATATTTTAACTCTACACTGTTAGCTAAACAACTATGGCGGTTAATTGAAGTACTTGATTCCCTCCAAGGTTACATTTGATTTTTCGCATTTGCTAGTTCTGCAGCTGGTCTGTTCTTAACTCTGCGTTTGAATCTAACCAACTCTGGACTACTTTTTGATGTATAGGTCAACATCTTTCCAAGGGAAATTACTGAAACACAATCTTGATTCTGAAGTCGTTGATGCTCTTAAAGATCTAAGAGACAAATTATCAGAAAACGAAACAAAGAGATAAAGATCAATCTGGATTATAAGTAAGGTCTCTCCATTTAACTTTTCTCCAAACAAAGCTTAATCTGACTTGTGAAGCAGAAGCTGGCAAGAGAAGAGAGACTTAGCTCAAGCTTATGTTGTTGTAGATCTTGTTTCTGATTTTTTTTTTAATAGTTTATTCTGTAGATTCCCAAAATTTGGTTATAAAATGTACAGAAAACATTTTTAAATTGATATTTCTGAATTTTATTTTAAGCTTAATGCATGCAAGTCCTTTTAGCCTATGCTGCAATAATATATGAATCATTGGAAATAGTAAAAAAAAACTCGATATAATTGTTTGACAAAAGAAACTTTGCTCTTATATATGTTCTTAAACCTATTTTCTATGGCCAAATAATTTGTTATTCCGAGACTCGAATCACGAATACATATCTATAATATAATATGAACATAATGCATCCAATATATGAAATATTGGAAATAGTCAAAAAAAAACTCGATATAATTGTTTGATAAAAGAAATTTTGCTCTTATATATGTTCTTAACCCTAATTTCTATGGCCAAATACTTTGTTATTCCGAGACTCCAATCACGAATCCATATCTATAATATATGAACATATTGCAACATAAATCATTGGAGAGAGTCAACGCGACATAATGCAACACTGTTGTTGTCGTGAGACTCAAGGAAAAGTAAATGTAGATCTGCGTTGGATAAGTGTGTCCGATGAGCAGTGTACATGCTAACATCTTCTGTCCGACAAAATTTCATATATAAAAGATTTGCTTAGTT